>JASCQD010000011.1:1800000-1970502 GCA_030180035.1 Pseudogymnoascus sp. SDFLT0511
TGATGAGAAAGAGAGCTCAATTGGCGAAGCTCACTCAATACGAAAGCTATGGACATCTTGCCCTAGGGGATAAGATGGCGAAGTCTCCAGAGTCTGTCAATAAATTCTTAAGCGCGTTGTCTGAAGGTAACAAGCCAAGGGCGAAACAAGAGGTTGATCAGCTCCAGCAATTTAAGGATAGGCATACAGGGGGAACATCTGCTAGATTACAGCCCTGGGACAAGGATTTCTACATGTCCCAGCTCCGGTCGTCCATACGCTCCAAGTCTCGGAACCCTGACTTTCTGTCGGCGTACTTCTCCCTTGGGACTGTCATGCAAGGTTTGTCCCGTTTGTTTACAAGACTTTATGGCATTCGCTTTGCACCCCGGGAAACCGTTCATGGAGAAGCATGGAATAATGACGTGCGCCGCCTTGATGTGATATCAGAGACTGACGGACATGTCGCCGTGCTCTATTGTGACCTCTTCTCACGACCTGGAAAATCGCCCAACCCAGCACACTTCACACTCCGTTGTTCGCGTGAAATCGCAGAAGAGGAAGTTGAAGAAGCCGCCGTCTCCCACGACCGCATCTTTACCTCGGCCGAGGAGGCTGCCAACGACGGAATGGCTACTTCCCGTGCCTCAGGCGCCCTGAGACAACTCCCTACCATTGCGCTGATCTGCGACTTCCGCACATCAGCTAAAGCCAGTCTCCTCAGCTTCAGCGAGGTCCAGACCCTCTTCCATGAAATGGGTCACGCTATCCACTCTATCCTAGGCCGTACCTCTCTACAAGAGGTCTCCGGCACTCGTTGTGCCACCGACTTCGCTGAGTTACCGTCTGTACTTATGGAACACTTTGCAGCCGATCCCACTGTGCTCAGCCTGTTTGCCAGGCACTATGAGACTGACGAGCCCCTACCATACCGGCTTGTAGAGGAGAAACTTGCGATTGATAAGCAATTCAGCGGCGTGGAGACCGAGTCCCAAATTGTCCTTGCGATGCTTGATCAAGCATACCACTCGGAGGCACCGCTTGATAAGTCTTTCAATTCCACCCAAGTGTTCCATGAAATCCAGAGGCAGCATGCAGTGTTACCGCAAGACCCTGAAGGGACGAGCTGGCAGGGTTTCTTTGGACATCTAAGCGGCTATGGCAGTACATATTATAGCTACCTGTTTGATCAGGTACTAGCGGATCGGATCTGGAAGGTGGTGTTCCAGGCTGGGCAGGACGGCGCAAGTGTTGATAGGGAAAGGGGAGAACGGATGAAGGAGGGCGTTTTGAGGTGGGGTGGCGGGAGAGACCCATGGAGATGTCTATCTGATGTCCTGGGAGACTCGAGGGTACGAGATGGTGGGAAGGAGGCGATGGCAGTTGTAGGGAGCTGGAAAAAAGCCAGTTAATGTATGATAGCGTGTATAAGACGGCTGCTGGGTAGCCGGTACATAGTGTAAAATCGCGCAGTAGAGATAGAGAGACTTTGGATAATTGAGTCCCACCACATTCACCTTTCCTTATTAAATAATTACAATTACTCAAAGCATGCATTTATCAGAACCCTGGGTCCTTATGACTGGGCAGGTGGCTCTGAATATTTCGTCGATAGTTGTGTGCACGGACCAATTGGATTCTAGCGCCGATCTCCATGGCTTTTATCTTTAGGAAAATCATAAAAAAAGTTGAAACCAGTGCTGCCGTTGCGACGCCAAGTAACACCAGAAATAATGGCACGACAACGCTCAAAGAAATCGTCCGGCGATAAAAAGTCTTTAGAGAAACAGGTGCAATCAGACATTCCCGAACAGAATGGGGAGCAGAGCGATAATGAAAGCGTGGAAATGATGGATGCTGGGGAGGATGAGGACGAACTCGCGAGATTGGTTCTCGGTGATGACACTGGATTCATGGCCCAGCTGGGACAAGAGACCATGGGAGATCTTGATCTTGAGGCAGATAATGAAGACGACGAGTCTCAATTGGATGTGGAAGGAGAGGAGGGGGAGAACCTAGAAGACGTCGACGATGCTGAGGTATTCCTATTTGGCGCATCTAATTTTTGTAACTTGCGCTAACTTATATCCTAGCTTTTCTTTATGGATGCAGGGCCTTCGGAAGTCAACGATAGAGATTTAATAGCACGCACTGGGTCAGACAACGAGCAATCCGACGGAGACGAGCCAGCCTGGCAAGATAGCGACGACGAGAGGTTGACGATCTCTCTTGCGGGAAACCCTCGACTACGGAAGTTACGGGTTACAGAAGCTGAAGATATGGTGACTGGTCCAGAGTACGTGAAGCGATTAAGGCGACAGTTCGAGCGATTAAATCCCGTTCCGGACTGGGCGTCCACTTCAGAGCCGCCCTCGAAACGACGTCGGAGGTCCTCAGCCTCGTCCAGTTCGTCTCTATCAGACGATGATATGGACATGGACGAAGAATCGATATCCGCCCAGCCACTTGCACAACTCCTCCGAAGCTCAAACTCTCTCATCACAGCCTCTGCGGATTCCAAGCGTGGCAAGTTACGCCCTGAAGTCATAAATATCCAGCGCACTCGCGATATACCCATGGTTCAGCCATCCGCGATCAGCTCCCTCCAATTCCACCCAATACACCCCGTCCTCCTTTCCTCCGGGCCAGCATCCACCATCTATCTCCACCATATTGCGCCAGACGCGCTTCCTACGCCAAACCCTCTCCTCACATCCGTTCACATCAAATCTACCCCACTACACACAACCGCATTCCTAGGCCCGACCGGCGATAAGATTTTCTTCTCTGGCCGTAGGCGCTACTTCCATACCTGGAATCTTGAAACAGGTGACATTGCCAAGGTCACGCGTGTTTATGGACAAAAGGATGATCAACGCAGCATGGAGCGCTTTAAGTTGTCACCGTGTGGGCGCTACATGGGTTTGATTGGTTCTACCAAGAAAGGAGGTGGAATTGTCAACATCCTAGACGCACACACGACCCAATGGATTGCCACAGCAAGAATCGAGGGCAAGAATGGTGTTGCTGATTTTGCGTGGTGGAGAGATGGCGAAGGTCTCACGATTGCTGGAAAGGGTGGTGAGGTTGGAGAGTGGAGTGTTGAGAGTAGATCCTTCATTGCGCTGTGGCAAGACGAGGGTGCGGTTGGCACCTCGGTGTTAACTCTTGGTGGACGCAGCGGGCAGAAAGAGCTCGGTGGAGATCGATGGGTGGTTATTGGGTCATCGAGCGGTATCGTTAACATCTACGATCGGAGAGCATGGACAGACAAGGGCGAGGTTAAAATCCCAAATCGACCAGAGCCTACCAGGGTATTCAAGCAATTGACGACGCCGACGAGTTGTTTGGAAATCAGTCCGGATGGACAATTATTAGTCATTTCTAGCAAGTGGAAGAGGGATGCTCTGCGGTTGATCCACCTCCCGAGTTGTACAGTTTACAGGAATTGGCCAACTGGGCAAACGCCACTGGGAAGGGTGAGCGCCGTTGCATTCAATCAATCCAGTTCTCTTTTGGCTATTGCCAATGAGCAGGGCAAGATTAAGTTATGGGAGATACGGGTGTAGTTACAAATAATTGAATTATACATTAGCTTCAACATTTTTTAGTTGCATCTTTTGGATGATTAGATTAGTGCTCGTGCTCAGGAAGGCTGTGAGAAACCCTCGAGGCTGTGGTTCGTGAAAGCGGTGAGCCAAAGTCGAAATAAATCCGGCAGAAATATGATTACCGCCTTCATCGAACCCTTGGAACTATATCTGCCCAGACCGTCGAATACAGAAAACTGTATTATTGTTTGTAGAAGGGCAACTCAATCGGCCTTATTCACCCTGATGAGGTTGCTATTCCCTCTCATCAGGCGTGCACGATGCCTCCCTGTCGCTGGCCATCATGAACGCCGAACCCTCCTCACTCTCGCCATTGAGACTTCCTGCGATGATACCTCTGTTGCGATACTCGAAAAGCAACAGGCTAAGAGCACTCTGCACTTCCACGACAAAGTCACCTCAGATAACCGCGCATTCCAAGGCGTTCACCCGCTTGTAGCGCTCGAATCCCACCAGAAGTCCCTTGCGCTTCTTGTCAACAAAGCTCTCCAAAGCTTGCCCGAACGGTCGGCCGAATCAGCGACATGGACAAATGCAATCCAAGTCGGCGGCGCTACAAGCGATACTCATACACTACGAAAGCGCCCTGACTTTATCACGGTCACGCGAGGACCGGGGATGCAATCGAACCTAATGACCGGGCTCGACACGGCGAAGGGTCTGGCTGTGGCATGGCAGATCCCCGTTTTGGGAGTCAACCACATGCAATCTCACGCCCTGACGCCACGGCTTGTATCATCTCTCAACGCCTCCTCTAAATCAGCCGAATCCCGCCCCGACTTCCCGTTCCTATCTCTTCTAGTATCGGGCGGAAACACGATGCTAGTTCACTCCAGGGACATAGTTTCACATTCCATCCTCGCTGAGAAGACGGACATACCTGTCGGGAATGTGCTTGACAAGTGCGCACGCGACATTCTCCCCGCCTCATTGCTGGACAATGGGAAGAGTGTCATGTACGGTCCGATGTTAGAGGCGTTTGCGTTCCCGAATGGGGCGCAAGATTACGACTACACCCCACCAGAGACACAGCGCGGCCTTAACAAGATGAAGACTACCCAGTTTGGCTGGGCTATCAGACCGCCGTTGTCCGAAGACAAGTCGACGACCATGGAATTCTCCTATTCCGGCCTTGGCACTATAGTGCGCCGGATTGTAGAGGGCAATCCCAAGATGTCAGATCTTGAGCGCCAACTCCTGGCGCAGGAAACGATGCGAGTCGCGTTTGAGCACTTGGCTTCGCGAGTCCTCCTGGTTCTTAGCACGCCGGCGATGAAAGGCATATCCACACTCGTCGTGTCGGGTGGTGTTGCGTCGAACCAATTTTTGAAGCATATGCTTCGGTCTCTGTTGGATAAACGGGGGTTCGAAGGCGTGGAGGTGCTGTTTCCGCCGATGAGTTTGTGTACAGATAATGCGGCTATGATTGCCTGGACGGGGATGGAGATGTGGGAGGCCGGGTGGAGGAGTGGACTGGATATGCGGAGTTTGAAGAAGTGGGCTATTGACCCCGAGGCTGGTGACGGCGGCATTATGGGGGCCGAAGGATGGAGAAGAGTAGATGATACCCAATTGTAGTGAATATGTAAAATATAATGTCTCATAGCAATTTATGAAGGTAGTTAGACTACTAGGTTCTTGATATTGGTCATGATACTCCAATACCATGACCACAGAGCTTGCTAGATCGTGCCACCCCTGGTATCATTCTCATAGAGTATTGGCTGCAAAGATCTATGTTTATGATTGTGTATATTCTATCTCTATATACATATTACTGTACATATTTAAGCAATAGATGCCTTGCAAAGGCTAACAATATCAGCAATTACCGCCGCCCATGCCTCCTCCCATGTCTCCCATGCCTCCCATACCTCCACAATCTCCTCCGTAACCCCCACCCATACCACCTAGGCCACCGCCCATGCCCATGCCCATTCCTAGACCTCCCATTCCCATTCCCATACCGCCCATGCCCATGCCACCCATGCCCATGCCGCCCATTGGATACATGCCCCCTCCCATACCTCCAACTCTTCTATACCCTCGCGTGCCAAATCTCGGTCCTCCCAGAACACTCGAACCCAGTCCGGCATTCATAGACCGCCGCGGCATAGTAGACCGCGGGAAGACCGCCGGACGCGTGCCAAGGAACGGACGAGGCTGCATGATCATCTCATCATGAAAGCTTGAGCGGGGCCCGATGGGGAGACACATAATGTTGATTCTGAGTCAGATGAAGGAGATTAGGGGCGTGCAGGTGTCCAAGGATAGTGAGACAAATATGTAAATAGTGCGGTTTCTTGATGGAGGGTGAACAAGAGCTTTAGATCGGATGAAATAGGTAAGTTGATAACGGGGAAGTATATACTCGAGTCCTTTAGTGAGTCAATGATTCATGACATAGCCAGTTCCAACTCCTAGAAGTAGTGTTTATGGCCCTCACTGCGTTTTATAACACGGGGATTGCTGGATCTTGACGGTATTTGGATGAGCTTACTCGTGAGACTTCTGGCTTGTGCGCCATGATCGCCGACATACCTTTATGTTGGCGATTGAGGCCCGCGCCATCTCCGTCATGCAGTTATTCGAGCCTCAAAAACAATGATGCTAATGTATATAAGCATATAATTCAGGGTTTGAGCCGTTGCACATCGACCGCACGCAAAATGACGTACGGTTCAGCCCAGAACCCAACCAATGATTGGTGCAACTTTGACAACATCATGATATCATCGTGCTTAGAGCTCCCCCACGATCATGCTACCCCTACAATAAAACAAGGGTCGTGTGGACGTTACCTACTGGTAATTTCTATCTCCTCGCATTCACTTTGGATATATTCCCGTAAAAACAAACCTTTTTGTGCAATTAACTAGCTACGAAAACGCCTGGCTTGTTAATATTTGATATTTGCCCAGGTACGCATCTCTATTTACTCATCGCGTGATTCACTGCGGGGTTTGATTCACACAAGGAAGGAGCTGACCACGTCGTAGTTTATAAACATATATTACACCAGAGAACTGAGAAACCTCTTTTACAATGTGAGTTAACTTACCCAATTTCCGAAGGCATCATGTTCGGTCATCGCAAGTCTCGGAGCACCGCTTCTACATCGGAATTCAAGTTATTTCCGCTGTGAGCCCTTGATATCTCACACTCCTGTGCATTTGTCCGACGCAAAGCTAACATACAGCTTAGGAATAGAGCACTTTCCAGTCGCTCCGGCGGGAAGCAGAACCAGGGCGGCTCCTCACAAGGGGGTTCGCGCCGTGGCTTCTCTTTCTCCAGCCTGCGCGGAGCCGGCCAGCCTGAGCTGTCCAAGAAACTCTTCCTACTCATCAAGACGCAGAACAACCTCATCGGCGCTTACGAAGCTGCAGGCAAAGAGCGTCTCTCCGTTGGCACACAGCTCTCCGACTGGGGCGAGCAGACCGGCGACGATGCCATCTCCGAGCTTTCCGACAAGATCGGGGTGCTGCTCAGCGAGCTGGGCGAGCAGGAGGATGTCTATGCGCATAACCTGGATGATGCCAGGTCTGTTTTGAAGACGATCCGAAACACGGAGAAGAGCGTCCAGCCGAGCAGGGACAACCGACAGAAGATTCAGGATGAGATCCACAAGCTCAAGATGAAGGAGCCAGAGAACACACGGCTGGTGGTCTTGGAGCAAGAGCTGGTTAGAGCAGAGGCGGAGAACCTGGTGGCCGAGGCCCAACTGACCAATATCGTATGTACACTGCGCTGTTAATCATCTGAATACCTGCTCACACAAGTCTAGACTCGCCAAAAGCTCAAGGAGGCTTACGCCGCCGAGTTCGCCTCCACCATCGAGCGGGCAGAGAAGCAGATCATTCTGGCTCGTCACGGCCGTCGCATGCTGAACCTCCTCGATGACACCCCAGTCATTCCAGGCGACACTCGTCCCCAGTTCGAGCACGGCGACCAAGCTCGCCAGATCCTCAACGACGCCGAGGAAGATCTCCGCGATTGGCGCCTTGAGGCTGACGATGTTCCCGTGTCAAACCAGCTTGATTCAAACCTAATGCCCACAAGTGGAGGAGGAGCCGTTGCCGACACCAGATATGGAGAGGGGGAATCATTGCAGACAATCCCATCGATCAATGAGAACCAGACCCGAAACACAGGCGGTACCTACCTTCCCCACGGCACAACATTGGTGGGCGGAGTAAACTCGAGCCGCGCAACGAATGGGCAAGGTGGAGCTTCAAAGCCAAGGGCGACGTTTGTCGAGGATGTTGACACCCCTAATGTGACTAGAGAGAGAGCTGAGGTGGTGTGAATTTCATCAATAATGGGCGGAGGAAGATGAGAAGGATGAAAAGGGCGTTTGGAATGGGAGAAGGTTTCCTTCCGTGGGGAGTCGGACTCGTTGCTTACGGCCATATCAAGAATGGTTTAATTATTGTACTGCTTTTCCGTAGAGATAGTCTTTCTAGTAAAAATTGTATATTAAAATGACCAAAGTTGAAAGTTCACATTCACGTTGAAGCCATCAACAGTCGCAAGTTCAACCCGAATTCAGCATCCCTGCAAGTCGTGGATCACATCACGTGATGTATGCAGGTGTGTTCGCGGTTACAGCATGCCTGTTGTGACGCGAGCTCTCGCCTGCCTAAGCTCCAGCAGCCCATTCCAACAACGCCCAACAAAGCAAGCTCTCATCAACCTCACCAACACATCTCCATCTCAGAACTATACCCGAAACCATATCCCACGACAGATTGGAGGCACCGACGTCAAGATGGACTCTCTCGTCGCCCGCTACAGCAGGCCGATGTTCGAGAATGAGGGTTACGCAAAGGAGCAGCAGGAGGAGATGGAGCTGGTCCAGGAGGTGCCGGCGTTAAGTCTGAAGTTTGCCATGCCGCCCGTTGCGCAAGTGAGTCCACCTCTACACACCATCTTTTGCTATATTGCGAGCAATCCACCTACTTCCCGCTGCGAATGGACCAAGTGCTGACATGACCACCACAGCCGTCATCATGGCTCCGCGCCGCAACAGACGACTACTCCAACCCCAACTGCCCCATCAAGATCGCCCACGGCACAACAACTCTGGCATTCAGGTTCCAAGGCGGTATTATCGTGGCGACGGATTCGAGAGCTACGGCTGGAAACTGGATCGCCTCGCAGACAGTGAAGAAGGTTATCGAGATCAACAGCAGCTTGTTAGGCACCATGGCCGGTGGCGCTGCTGTAAGTTCCCCTCTCCATCCCATCACCATCACACTGCCAAATCCAGAACTAACGAACCTCCCAGGACTGCCAATACTGGCTCGCCTACCTAGGCATGCAATGCCGCCTCCACGAGCTCCGCCAAAAGCGCCGCATTACCGTCGCGGCCGCCTCCAAGATCCTCGCCAACATCGTCTACAGCTATAAAGGCATGGGCCTCTCCATGGGCACCATGTGCGCGGGCGTCACCCCGTCCGAAGGACCCGCACTCTACTACATCGACTCCGACGGCACGAGGCTGGCGGGCAACCTGTTCTGTGTCGGCTCTGGACAGACCTTCGCGTACGGTGTGCTGGATGCGGAGTACAAGTACGATTTGACCGAGGAGGAGGCCTTGGAGTTGGGACGACGCAGTATCCTTGCCGCGACGCACAGGGATGCGTACTCGGGTGGATATATCAACTTGTATCATGTTAAGGAGGAGGGATGGGTTAAGCATGGCTTCAACGACACGAATCCGATTTTCTGGAAGACGAAGCTGGAGAAGGGCGAGTTCTCGAATGTGACGAGCGAGCTTGTCTGAGGCGTTGGTACGATAGGTGTGATGTGCTGGGATAGGATGGGAATGGGGAGGATAATAACCGGAGAAAGGAGTACGATAGAGCTTTTTGCATCAAGATATTGGCGGGAAGTTCGGGCTTGCATGACGGAGACGGAGACCGAAGGGGATGATTCGGGAACTCGTGTGTATTTTAGCTGTCGTGGGCGCGAGGAATAGAGTTACTTGATCTACCCGTCAACCATTCTAGCTCCGGGCTATATGATACTACCTCCTTCCCCCCTTATTTCCCACCCCCCGAACACTCCACTCCTCCCACCTCACCCCTTCCACCTCCTCCTCGCCCTCCCACCCTGCAGCCACAGAAGCCCACCCCCGAATTAATCCCCGCCAATAACACACCTCAGCCGCCTCCCCAAACATCCCCCTCTTCACCACCTCCTCCCTCCCTCTCCTCGCTATCCCCTCCGCCACCTCTGGGTTCTCTCGCAACCACATAATCGTGGCTTCTAAATCCGACCAATCGGGTTGCACGAAGATGATGTTTGCTTCGGAGGCGGGGTGGGAGGGCCACTCTGGGTGTGGACTGGGTGGTATGGCGAGGGTGGGTGAGTAGAGGGGGCGGAGGAGGTGTGTGGTGTGTTGGAGGAAGGTGGGGGGAGGTGTGATCAGCACGGAGGCGCAGGCTTGGTGGAAGGCCAGGCGGCCGGAGTATGATACGCCCTGGGCGAGTTAGCCATCTTGCATCGCCTTTTGACCGAGGGGTAGGGAGCCATACGTCGGTATAGATAACATACTTATACCTACAAAACTCCTCAATAGCCATCTTGTTCCCCTTCACCACCACCCCCGTCGTAGCATTCCTCTCGTCACTCCTTACAGGCTCAATATCGGCCCATTCCTTCCCCTTCGCAAGCTTCACCAACGTCTTCCGCAGCTCTTTGTTTCCAATAGGACTAAACCACACCGTCCCCCTCCAAGCCGCCTTATCGATCTTATCCACCCACCGTGTGGCAGACTCTATCCTCGAGATCTTATCGAGCACCGCGTCAAACGGCCCGACGAGCGGGTTCGGCCACGTCCAGAAGGAGAAATGAGGCATGGGCCAGTGGTTTGTTGCTGGTTCCGTAGAGGTGAGGCGAGTGAGAACGGGGCGAGCGAAGGACCAGCTGCCGCTGCGGGGGGAGTCGGAGACGGTTAGGGAGAAGGTCGTTGAGGGGAGGGGGGTGGGGGAGGTGATGATGGCGCGGTAGATTTGGCTGAGGACTGCCATGCGGTACTGATCTACAGTCTTAGAGATGGTGGTGGCTGGTGGAGGTGTGAGGGTCTTACGCAGACGGCATCTTTGGACATATCATTTTCTCGCTGGGCGAAGAGGATGTATAGCTGGATAGCCAGTGATCAGTTGGGCGTGCTTGGTGTTTGACGTATGTGAGAAATGATCAGACTTGCCTTCCCGTCCTTTATTCGCGCTCTCACGGGCCCGAGTGGGTTGTCAGGGTCAAACGTATCTTGTACGAACGGCCCTCTCGCGACAGCATCATCGACTTCTTTCAGCAGCCCTGGGAATGCAGCCCTGCATTGCTCCTCTGTCAATGAGCGCGAGCGCAGCACCTCTTCGGGCGGATATATGTCCGCTATACTGCCCGAGTAATCCGACACCGCCACTTGATCACCGATAGAGACGGAGCGCAGGGAATACAGAATAAAGACTACAAGCACGCCAAAGAGAAAGACGTGGGAGAAGGAAAAGGCCATGCTTGAGGCTATGAGCGCCATAGCATCGCCAGATATCTACGTCCCAGATGGGACGACTGGATCGTAGGTATACTGCACCGTGTGAGAACGAAGTCATGGAGACTGGGCGCCGTGGCCATAATAACCCAGCGGCGATGGCCAGAGGGAAAGCTGCAATGTAACCACCGAGACATCCCAAGTTACCAACGAGGTATGTATTCCGAAGTCCCCATCCTCATCCTCCACAGCAACACTCCTTGACGAATCGAGAAGTTCAACATCGACGGAAGCAAACCTCCACCTCTTCTCGGGCCGTACAACTCTAACATACGCAAAACGCCCTGGTATCAAAGCGGGGTCGGGGATTTAATCAAAAGTAATTTGAAATTAACCCGCGTCGCGTGTGATTTGAAGCTTGATATTTTGCCGATTCATGCAGCTAAACCTTCAAAGGCCGTTCTGGTCCAGTCCCTAAGAGGGCACCCTGGATGTAGCGGATGATAGTCGCCGACGGCACGGCGGGGTAGTACTGTACTGTACTTGGACATACTTGTAGTGAACGGTGATACTCCCTTCTGCAAGAAGTAACAGCCAAAAAAAAAAAGTAACAGCACCAACATATCAGACGCCGCCGTCGACCTAGGCATCTTCATGAGCACCAAAAAATATAGCAAAAACGTGACAAAAAGATAATCTCGCGAATATTGCGTATTGCAACTGCCGTGAATCGAACACGAACCTCCACCTTGGAAGGGTGGAATCCTAACCATTGGACCACAGAAGCGGATTTGTTTTATTATTGTGGTCGCCTATTGCGAACTATAATTGTGGGTGGCAAATTATATGGTAGACTAAAAAGATACGTCAGTCGAGGTTTTAGACCAACTGTGCACGTCACAGGCCTTGAGAATCGTCGTCATACCTCACGCATCAGGCAAAAAGTATCGTAGTAGCGGCACAACTCGCCTATTCCCTCGCCTTTTCCCTTTTCCCCCTCAAGAATGGGAAAAAAGTACACACTACAAAAAAACAGCAAAAAAAAAATTACAAAAATGTAAAGAACAGGTCGTACCCGGGCTCGAACCGGGGATTCGGGAAAATTGTTTATATGACACAAACAAAGTGTTTAATCCAATTTGAAAATTGAATCCGAATCAAAATCCCACGTGCTAACCACTACACTATACAACCAGTAGCTTAACCGAACGACGACTGTTCGGTTATATATACCAGTGTCAAGTTACTCGGCAAACGACAAATTCCGTAGCCACAGACCACAACAATGCTTGGAGAGATATTACAACATCAACGCCCACTCAATACAGGTTATGGTATGCAATTCAAACAATCAATGGATAGAATACACAGGATAGAATATATTATCTATCCCCTCATCCCACAACTATGTCCATCTCACTCAATCCGCAAACCTCCCCGCATCAACCCCTCAAATCACCTCCTAATCCCCTCCCCCACCAAATACGTACGCACCAGACCAGATCACCAAGTCCCAGCCAGTCATTCTTCCAATCTTCCCCTTCCCCTTTATACTCCGTAAAAAAAAAAACCCCCGCCCATCGCAACCCTGAACCCCCCAAACCAGTAAAAAACGCCGATTCTCTATCCCCGGCACCAAGCCATCTACACAGAAAGCTTGGGGTGAGAATCTCCAATATATGCAAAGTCCCAAACGCAACCCCCAACCCGCCGTCAAGAATAAAGATATTAGCCAGTTGATGGTCGGAAGATAGCGATAACCCGTGCCAACCCATCAACCACCCACGCAGAATACAGTCATCCCATCATCGTCGTACATCGTAATCCCCAAGCACCCCCTCACTCAAGCTCCTCAACCTTGCTAACCTCCTCAACCTCCTCCGGCAGCTCCCCATACTTCGCCTGGTACCGCTCCAAAAGCTTCTGCTGGTCCGCAACCGCCGTAAGCACCTTATCAAGCGGCTTAATATACCGACTAAAGTCCGGCACCCTCCCGTCCACATGATTCTCCAGCGCCACGCGACGGAGCGCGAGGTTCGCAACGCATGCCTGTATTATTCGTTAGCCCTCCATCCGCACAAATCTCCCTAGAAAAGGAAAGTATAGCATACCTCAATCCTCACCACCAAATTCCGCATAAACCCCACCAAAAGGTCATCTGTTAAATCACTCCCCCTCGTCGCAAGTTTCTCCACCAACTCCGTATGCGGCCCATACAACGGCTTCGAAATCCCATCCTCAAACCCGTCGCATATCATCTCCAGCCGCAGACTCGTCCGCCAAAGCCCCCAGACCGACTCAGGATCAATAGAAAGATCTCCCTTCGGCTCGAAACTCAGCTGCAGGTCCTCCTTGCCAGATTCCTCTTTGAGTTTCGTCGCCGCTGCTTCGGCCAGGTCGCACCCAAGGAGTGGTTGGTACGTAATCCGGCCCGAAAGGGCATGCGGGTACATCAGGTAGATATACTCCGGGTTCTCAAGCCCCTTCAGCTTCCGCTCTCCCATGGGTTTAACCTCAAACCCCTGGCTCGACAAGCTCCTCAGCTCGCGCCGGATGTTCTCCGCGGACGGATCATCCATCTCGTCCAGCGCCGCCGACGTCGCCGGCCGCTCCGTCTCACTGTAGTTCTCTAAGCAACGCTGGATCTCCGAGATGAAGTCGGCGGAGACGGCGATCTGGCCCCCGTCTGCGGTAGACGAGATACGGGAGGTCTTATTCACCATCGGCCCAAAGTAATCCATGCGGCGAGTGACGGGGTCGTGTTCGCACACCGGCGTGCCGAAGTGGACGCCCATTCGCACGGAGAGGCCGCGGAAGATAAGATTATTATCAGTGTCAATAATTTCTTTGCCGATGGAGTGGTTGAGGACTTCGGACGGCCATTGGACCTCGAGCAGTTGCGCTTGAACCGAGAAGCACCACAGCAATGCCGAGGTGGCGGTGGGGAAGGAAACCATAAACGCGTCTCCTTCCGTCTTGACCTCGTAGCCACCAATAATGCGCAGCTGTCTCCGCATAACCTCATTGTGGAGCCTAATGGCAGATCTCATCGCACTCTGATTATTCTCCCACAGCGCCGTCGACCCCTTAATATCAGTAAACACAACACTGATCTCCCCAACAGGGGCTTGGACCTCTGCTTCCAGCCGTCGCAGCATCGAATCCTCTACCGCCTCCTTGGTCCTCTTGATCCGCTTATTCGGCAAATAAACATCATCCAGAACGCTGGTCGGACCCATCGCCACGCTCGGACCTCTATTCATCCGAATCCTATCACGCCTCTTCTGATCGCTGACGCCCATCATCATGACCATAATCTTCCCCGTCGCTCCAAACGCCATGGCTAAGTCGCGCAATCGCTGCGCAGCGCGCACCAGGTCGTTCCTCTCGGATCTCGCGACGTCGACGACTAATTCGGGGGACAGGTACTCCCAGAGCTCGCTTGAGGCAATGATAACCATCTCATCCTGCTCCTTGAGCGTTATCTGCGTAATGTGCGGCGCGGCCTGAATGGCCGGTAGAAGCTGGACGTATCCAAACGCCCTCGACACTCCAGTAACATCATTGAGCTTCCCCTGGCGAGAAACCCAACCACCAGCATCGCGAATTCGTTGTCTTTCGCCCGGCTCAGCTGGATCGTGTTTCCTTGTCAGAATGCGATGGCTGCCATCGGACTGAATCAGCATCGCTTGTGCATCTCCGACGTTGGCGACGTAGAGCTCCATCTGCTCCAAAAACATGACCGTCGCCACACCACCGGAATGCAAGTCCGACTGGCTAAGCACCGCAGGGGGTGAAGACCCTCTATGAGACAGCAGCGAGCGATCTTCCACATACTGCGTCGCTCCAGATGCGAGCTCCTTGTTAAGCGACAAGAAAGCTCGTCTCAGCGCATCAACAGGAGTGTCATGAATAGCAGGGTTAAGCATCTTCAACTCGTCACTGAAGATGCGCACAAAGTTTTCATGCAGATATTTAGCCACCTTCGACCCGCCACTTGTCGTTGCTTGCCCATCAAACATTCCCAGAAGCGTCTCTGACTCATTGGAGTTGAATCGGGGGACAACGAGATCGATGATGGACAGATGCTCAGCCTTGCCAAGTGTATCTGCCATGCCGTACGCCATCGAACCGGCCAGGGTACCGGAAGTACGAACTCTCCTATCTTCAGTCTCATCGGGTATGGTTGGGATAGTCAAGGTAACATCCATAAGACCGAGGATCCTCAAATTAACGAGAGCACTAAAATCCGTCGAGCTCATCTCATCACGATTCCCGCTCCTGGAACCGTACGTAATGTTGGGCTTGATCTCCAGCCGTTTGTTGCCAGACAAATTGAGGTACTTGAGATTCGGATTGCAATTCCAATTCCAATCGTACGGCCAATTTGAGACGTTGTATTTGAGCGAGTTGCTACCAACATCCAATACCGTCAGGCGATGCGCCTTGCCCAGCTCGGCCGGAAGAGTCTGGAATTTATTGCCGTTGATATGCAACACCTGAAGAAGACTGTAATCCTCAAAATCATCCGAAGGCAATGAAGTAAGGTCGTTGCCAGACAGATAAAGCTCAACAAGCTGAGGCCAGCTCCGCAGGGTCCGTCGAGGTAGATCGCTGAGGTCGTTATATGACAAATTCAGAACTCTCAGCTCTCCAAGAAGGGTAAGCTCATCGAAAACATCGTCATCCAGCTGGTTATCAGCGAGATAGAGATTCTTGAGAGTAGCCGCGAATGTATTGGCCAGTTTTGCCGACAAGCTGGATTCCTTCCTTGTCGAAGTTGACGGCGTAGCAGTCGTGGTGGTGGCATCACTCGTAGACCCAGTTCTGGACATCACAGCTGCTTGACGGCCACCCTTTCCATAGATAGAGATTATAGAGTTATTCCTCTCTCCTGGGCTCGGAGCAGGGGAGCTACCCACGGCAAGAAGGCCTCCCAAAGTCTGACTCGGTCGGCGCTGCCCAAATCCTTCTAGTGGCCCAAGCTCTTCGCGGCTCGCATTCCTGGAGCTACTCAGCATGCTGCCCTGAGAGAATGATCCGGTCCGGTCAGACGCCGATGATGGCGCATCCGTTGGAACTTGCGGTGGCCGAGAGCTAGGTTTCGGGAAGTGCGCGAGCACGTTGGCTGAGATGTTGAGGGTTTCCAGCTTGCTAGCCCACCAAATCTCTTGAGGCAGCTTCTTTAGATTATTCTGTGAAACATCAAAAATTCGAAGTTCGGTCAAGCAGCCAATCTCAGGAGGAAGGCTGCTCAATGCATTTCTCGCGATACTAAAGTGCTCCAGGTTCTTGAGCTTCCCCAGATGCCTCGGCAGAGACACAAAATGGTTCTTGTCAAGCACGAGCTTAACCAAGTTTGGCATTCTCTCAAAGGACCCATCTGCGATGTGTGCCAGTTTAGCGTTTGATAGAACAAGCGTTGTCAATGTCGGAACAGGGCTTTTGATCTCAAATCTTGTGACGGGATTTGAGTTCAGGCGGAGAATCCGGATCTTTTCAAAGCTCCCTTCGAAGACAGAGACGGAGTTGTGATCGGCAGAAATCTGTTCGACCATTGGGAGAGCAGCTATAACATCAATGCTTGATAGAGCATTGTAGCGAACATCCACCTCTTTGAGGTCGCATAGTTGAGAAAATGTATCCGGTAGTGAACCAGATAGACGATTGTTTGTAATAACGAAACGTTCCAAATTAGTGAGCTTCCCAATCGCGTTTGGCAGCTTGTCAACCGCATTAAAGCTCATATCCAGATCAACGAGCCCAGGGAGATCGCACAAGAACTCTGGAAACGACTCCAAAAAGTTTGACGACACATTTAGTGTCCGGAGTTGTTTGAAAATGGCAAAGTACGGCGGGAGATGTGTCAGCCGGTTGTTTGCGAGTTTCAAACTAATCAGCCCACTCAGACGATCCAGCTCCGCATGTTCCAACTGTTCCAACCTGTTGTTAGAAACATCCAAAATTGTGAGTCGGCTAGCTCTCCCAAGACTTTGCGGCAACTTGTGTGCCTCATTGCTGACATACTTGATGTCACGCAAGTTGATACACGACTGTATAAAGTCCTTTGGTAGCCCAAGGGAAAGGTTGCGGGAGAGATTTAGTGATATTATTTCCGTGGCCTTTGAATAGAGCATGATGGGGATGGTGATGAGGTTGCGCCCTGACAAGTCAACATGGCTGAACTTCTGTGCCTTGTTGAAGCCCATGTCCTGCGATACCGCGGCGTATCCAGTGTCGCGCTGGGGTATAAAGAGGAATCGGCAAAGGTAGGTTTGATCCTCTCTGCCAAGATCCTCGATGTCATCCTTCTCTTGGTATCCCGCTTGCTCCAAAAGGCGCTTTTGGATAATGACTGGCCTTTCGCCAGCACTGAGAATTCGTTGCAAATCATGCTTCTTCATGATGATTTGGTAGTTGTCAAGACTGTCCGTAATATGTGTTTTCCTCCCGAACTGAGTGATGACGTCCGCAACGGTAGCAGACAGGTCCACAGACAACGTAGCAAACGTCCCATCCGCTTTGAAAATACGTATGCAGTACGGATGTTGAGGCTTTTCTGACTTCCTTAGCTCATCGGTGCCTGTCATGTTCAAATCCGAGGGCTTCTTTACTGCCCAACTGTCAGGGGCGTTCCAGCCAAGTAGCCCCGCGCCCGTCTCTAGAAGTTGCGCCTCTTCTTGTTGTTCCCGATCCTGCATTCCACTCTCTAGTGGCTCGTGTGACGGCGGTTTCTGCAATATGCCCTCCATATTCGTCAGGTCGGAGTCGAAATTGAACAGGTTTGCGTTCATCGCAGATTGTTTCCGTTCTTTTTGGGCCGCAGCTTGATCGCGCTCCTCTTGGAGTCGATTTCTTTTGGCTGTCTTGGTGAAAGGTAACTTCCCAAACGCCGCTTGCCGCGCCCCGTGTCGCGATGAGGATGGGCGACTCGACTTGATGCTACCGTTCCTTATCTCTGGCAAAGGAGGCTCTTGATTTGCAGCAAATCCAAGACTTCCGTCGCCTCGTCCGTAGGAGTCCATGGCCGGTTCATGCGGTGATTGTGCCTCGCTTCCCTGTGTTCCAAAAGATCTCACAGATCCAGGCAGATGCTTCAGGATACTTGATCCGTGCTCCTCTTTGTCTTTGGGCCGCCTGAATCGCGACAGGATACCTGGCTTCTTTGTCTGTCCAGGCGTCGTGATTGTCGATCCAGTCGAAGACTGACCTAGCGTATTCTGGCTCATAAAGCTGGGTGTAGGACTTGGTGCGCGTTTTGGTTGTGGCTGTAGCCTTGAGGAACTTGATCCCATGCTGGTGTTTTGGCGTTCCTTCTGTTTCCCCGAAGAAGCCATCTCATCCTTGGCGGTTGCTGGTCGCTGAGCAGCTTTGGCTTCGTCGCTCTTGTTGTGGCGATGACCGTGAACAACTCGGTGAACTTTAGCTGAAGCTTGCGATCGTGCAGTCGTTGGTTTCGGTGGCGGTTGAGGTGGTTCCTCTGCAATGTAGCGTTCCCTATCCACGCCCGAGAGGTTGGTTCGCACTGGCGCTTCGCCGTATCTTGAGATATCCTGTTTGCTGTCAGCGATGTTCAAGTGAGCATAATGTAAATCCCAGGAGTACTCACAACTGAATCCTGGTACAAGAACGGCACCACGTCGCTAGAGGGCACTGGAGTTCGAGGTCGGCTAGGCACAGGAGACGAGTCTCTGGCTTCGGCCACGGATGATGGTTTCCGGTCCCTATGATGCCTGGAATATGAATTCGACCTCTGCTCCTTCCCAGCCGTCTGTGTCGGCAAGCTCGTATCTGAACTGTCCCTTCCCGAATACTCCTCGCCAAAAAAGCCCTGCAATTTTTTATGTATTCCCGTCCTAACCACACTTCCTCTTGATCCATTGCTCCCTGACGTCGCAACACTAGCCAGAGACGGCCGCCTCTCCTCGTCCTGCGGATCTACCTCCGGGTCGCTAAACGTCCGCGACGTGCCGGGCCTCATGCTCGGCGACAATTGCGAGTTCATGGAATGATTGTCGCTCGAGTCATCATAAAAGCTGGTCCCGAACGCGCTTGAAGGCATCGTCGCGCCATTCTGCGGCGACATCCACGGCGCGGTGTATTGGCGTGGGGAGACGGAGGAGGGCGGATTGTGCTGTATGCTGGGGATGCGGCCACTAGACGTGTCAAGCACCGAGAGGTCGCGTCGGTAGTTGCCAAAGTCGTTGCTCAATCGGTGTTCTTTGGGAAGTGAGGTCGCGAACGAGGCTGCGTTCGAAGTCGAGCTATCAGCGGACAGCGGGCCAGTGAGTTGGGTAGGGGAGATTTGAGATTCGTTTTCGAGCCTGTGAGGTATGCGGGTGCAGGCACCCGGCGGATATCAGTCCATGCTCAGATGTGTGCTGAAATGTGACAGATGAAGTGATTTTGTGACCAACTCGAAGCTTCGGCAATGGAGTTGGGGGCGCGCGAGGGTGGGGGTAGGGCAGTGCCGTGCGCGGTGAGGTCGACTTACTTTTCTTTCCTAGCTATCTTCAGCTGAATGGGTGTTCGACTGCGAGATGGTGAACGGAACAAAGAGGCGCTGGCACCTTGTGTCGGGACGGGCGCATGGATGGTGTCGACGGATCTGGAGCTCGCGGTGGAACTGGTCCTCGCCGATGACGAACCCTCTCTTCTCGTCATGGTGGTCCTGAGCGGCAGCTCTAAGCTAGCGGATGTAATTATTTGTCATGAAGAGCTAGCAGCGAAGTGGGTGGTTATTGAATACTATCATGGCGGCAAAGAAAGGGCGATGATGTGTGATAGTATAATTATTGGCACGAAAGAGACTTGAAGTTTGAGGTGTACTCCTGTACTGGAGTTGAGTCGAGAGTATGGGGGACCGTACTGGTGGTAAATGAGTGGTTGTTGGGGTATGGGGGGTTTGGGGTTTCTTGGGGTTTTTGGCACTTTTCGACGCGGCTACGATGGACTGGATGATGGCGGTAGTGCCGCTCCCAATGCGGTGAATAAATAACTCGATGAGAGTGTAGTTATATAGTACGAGTACTATATAGCAGCATATCAGATATAAATGGGTGAAGCTATACTCAAACTCTGTGCTTAAAAATCTGTGCTCATACTCTGTACTCGACTGCGGGTAAATTGAACGACGGGTATATGGGGTAAAATACGGGGCCAGATGCAGGACAAACGCACAGAACACATGTACCTTACAGTAGTATTCTGGGAGTAGAGGTACATTGTATCAATGCATCGGGATATTTACAACAGACAGTTACAGACACAACGCTATGAACTTAGCCTGGGTATGGAATTCTGTAATTTTGTATGAAGTGTTACATAAACTAGTATGAGCCAGTCTTAACTATAGTTTAGACCCTACAACTACAAGTTTGGTGGAGAAGGGCCAAATGGTGGTGTGACATGTACGTTATTATCCATCCACCATCCCACCTAACCCCTAACTCTAGTTCGGCACCACAATTCCATAGATGAAGATTTGTCTGATGAATATGAATAATGGTTTTTTACCCTTTAAACTACGTGACTATGTGTGCTTTTTTCTTGTGATGTGCGGTGCCTTGGTGATGTTAGTCGTTCTCATATATTTTCACTCACCTCTTTTTAAACTTACACGGACAAAAAATATAATATATAAAAATATATATCATCCCCACACCGTCTTGGCCTAGAAATAAAGGCTATAGGACCAAGTTGAATATATTTTATATGATATATATTATGCTAATTGTGAAGCCACTGGTCCATCTGCTGAAAGTTATAGTGACTGTGCATTACTTCGGCAAACCTTCCAACAGCGTGTGCTGTCGACCTAATGTGCGTCTCGTACTGCATATCCGAAGTGCAGGCTCAGCCCCTCACAGCCTCGTTATGATTTGGTACTTCAAGGAAAGGCTCTGCTGGCCGTTCCTGCTGGTTATTGCCATCTCTAAGTTTGAACCACGATGAGCAAGCCCAGTGCGGATTGGCGCAGTCTTTCGAGGAATGAGAACATCGTTGCGTGTTATCGACCGCCGCCGGGAACAATGTAAGAGCAGACGGCCTATTTCGCAGATGATTTCCTGCTAACCATGTAGCAGAGACCGCGACCTTGCCCACGAGGCATACGCGAAAGCAGTGGAGTATTTCACGAAAGAATTTGCTGAAAATGAAGACTTGCGAGGTTTCCTTGTCGGACAAACAACTATTCGGGACGTCGAGAATACAGTAGAACAGGCAAAGAGGGAATATGAAGCTAAAGGGCAGAAGCGACGAAAGGCCTCAAAATGGTTGAGCAAGCTGTCTTTGGGGATCAGATACTATAGCCTGGCCTAGCAATTAATATAAAGTAACCGCTGTGGCTCTGTGTTACTTAAAATGCAAGCGCCGCCCTCCAGACCACCACAGGAGGAAACAGCGTCATCCAATTGTTTCAAACTTGAGCTCCAAGGCTGAAATAGACCCTGATAGTTGTCTGTAAGTACTTGCCTGTCTATTTATTCCACCGCCCCCTGTGGCCTTCGACCATCTATTTACTATTACTTCGAGTATATTATCGATTCATCTTTGAGCATTTCTCTTTTCATACAGACATAATCTAGTTCATCGTTTCTAGCGACCACCAACCTACTATATCCGGTCAGTTATCCGGATTCAGCCCAGCCGTCTACGTCCCTATTCCTGTGTTTTCGAGGCGGCGCTGAAGTATTCGTTGGGACATTCAATGGCGGGGTCCACTTCGAAGCTGTTCTTCTGGAAGAAGCCTTCCCGGAATGTAAGCGGAGCCACCAGCAAGGACGAAAAGGTCGTGCCAACTACGGCTAGCGCTGCGCTTTCGGCTTCAACTTCTCTGGATAATGTCGGGCCGCGGATCCTCTTTCCGTTAGGGAACGACGACATGGATGCCAAAGTGGACATTGTCTTCGTGCATGGTCTGCGTGGCGATCTGATCGATACCTGGTCCCATGGCGAAGTGTGTTGGCCCCGGGATCTACTGAAGGACGACGTGCCGAAAGCGAGGATCATCAGCTGGGGCTATGACTCCAACATTGCGAATCTCTTAAATTCAGCTAGCAAGGAGAGTCTATTTGGACATGCCCAGACGCTGCTAAGTGACCTATCGGGGTTGCGGAAGGAAGTAAGTCATTTCATTTGCAGTTATCTTAGGTTTCTAGTTTTTGATCGCTTGCTATTACTATCTACTTTTTGCTAACATTTAGTGGAAGAAAACGCAGTCAAATCGGCCGATCATCTTCGTCGCCCATAGCCTAGGTGGCCTCGTCGTAAAGGAGGCACTGATCCAGTCGGATTCGTACAATAACCATGACCGGCACCCGTTCCTGGCTAAGATCTGGCCGCACACCAAGGCTGTCATATTCTGCGGGACGCCGCATCGAGGCAGTAGCAAGGAGGGCTGGGGGGAGATGGTCGCCGCAGCGGCTACATTAGCGCTACGTAGCCCGAATAAGCAGCTTCTCAGAACGCTTAAAGCCGATTCGCATATTTTAGAGAGTCAGCGTAATAACTTCACGACAATATCAAGAGATCTTGACGTAGTATGTCTACGCGAGGAACTAGCTACCACAATTGGACTAGTAAGTGTTGCTTGGTAGAAGAGTGCTCCGGTTGTCGCTAACGGCTCCTTGACTAGATCGTTCCCGAATCATCAGCTTCCTATGATGGTTTCAAGGTCCAAACGGGCTCGATCCATGCGAATCACATGGATATGGTAAAGTTCTCTACCAAAGATGATGGATATCGGAGGATTGTCAGCTATATTCGAGAGTTCGTCGATTTGATTGAGGAGCCACAGCAAGAACAAGGTAATTAGATCTAATGCTTATCTTTTCAAACCCCTCGTCCTATCTGCTGTCTTTTGTGGCTCCTAAGACTTAAGGCTTTATGAATACTCTATTTTTATAACTCTCTGGAGCATTTCGAGTCTACGAAGTTAATCGTAGCATCGTACTTTGCAAGAAGTAGCAAATTCTCTATACAACCTTTGCTTAGTTTATAGTAAATAATCGTTGAAAAATGACTAATACCCTACCCGTTTCTTTTGTTCTTCTTTCTGTAAACTTTAATACATCTAAGTCTCTGTTGTTTATCTTCTAAAATCAAGAATGTTTGCTAATGAAAATATTTCTATATAGATAGATGGCATGAAGATGGTAGGGCCTCGCCTTGTTTGATAGACGGATAGCGAAGCAGATAATCTAACAAGTAACAGATATTCTTAGCAGGCTACATGTCAATGTCAAGACCGAACGAGATGACATCGAGGGTGTTGACGATGATACTTGCTCGTGGATTCTTTCGGATGGCTACGACCAAGCTTCTTTGAATATTTCATCTCCCTTAGCTCCATGGCTTCTGTCAAACGAGAGCCTATTCTGGATTAGCGGAAAACCGGGCTCTGGAAAGTCAATACTTATGAAGTACCTACATCGAGCCCTAGAGAAAAATAGTTCTTTGCTCCAGTGGTCAAATGGTAAACCATTGCTAGTTGCAGCCTTTCTCTTTATCGAAAGAGGTGAGAAGATGCAGAAGACGCGAGAAGGAATGCTTCGCAGCTTACTTTATCAAATACTTTCAAGAGAAAGATCATTAATAGCTACAGTTTTCGAAGAAGAGCTGCGAAGTCCTTCTCTATCCACTTCGTTTGACTGGGAAAGGCTTCAAAAAGCATTCAGAAAGGTCCTGAGCGAATGCGAAAACGGCACTAATAAGCTTCTTTTGCTTATAGATGGTCTTGATGAGAACCGAATGCTTGATCACATAGACCACTACACCGCCGAACTGGACCTGGACTTCTTGCCCGATGGTGAAAATTATGATGCTGCATTAGAAAAAATAAGTGACGGTCACGCTGATATTGCTAAGCTTTTGAATAATTTCAAAAGTTTCAGTAACGTGAAGATAATTGTCTCAAGTCGGGCATTGACTAGATTCGAAGCTGCCTCTAAGACGGTGCCGACAGTCAAGGTTCACGAACATACTAGCGCTGCAATTTCGAAATTCTGTCGAGATCGTCTAGAATCCGGGGCGCCTGTCATAAACAATATCCAGTATTTCGTACGTGAAATTACCGAAAAATCTCACGGGGTATTTCTATGGGTTAGTTTGGTTGTTGATAGACTGATAAACATAATCGTAGATGGTGCTACGGAAGAAGAACTCGAGAATGTTCTAAAAACAATCCCTCAAGAGCTCGGGGGAAAGGATGGTCTCTATATGCGGATGATTAGAGATATTAGCCATTCTAATCGTTGCCAGGCTTCTAGACTATTTCGACTTGTTCTAGATGCAGATAGACCAGTTCACATCTTTCAGTTGTTCTTCGCTGAAGAGGGTCACATTGCAGGGGATGGACTCCTAGCTTTAAGGGGCTCTCTTGATCCTATGAAGCAGTTGTCCAAAGAGAAGCTAAAACACGAGTTTGCTAGCAAACAGAGGAGACTCAAAAGCCGGTGTGCAGGCCTTCTCGAAGTTGCACCGACGAGCTCAAATGTTCAATTCATGCATCAAACGGCCAAAGAGTTCATGTCTCGCAAATATGTATGGGACCATATTTTCGTACGAGGGGCAGAAACCGCCCGTTTCGACGTTTACCTAGCGCTCCTCAGCGGCTTCATTCGGCTCATCAAGGCTAATCCCCCAATCCTACGTGGCTGGGTGCGCAGGGGACTTACAGCTAAGTTCAACGATGGAGTCAATGGTATCTTCAGCGACAGCTATATAGCTATTGCTGATGCAATTAGTGAGGACAAATACTCCTATGTTCGCCTGGTTGATGAGTTAGTTAAGGTGTACACGTCCATCTTTAATAGCGTGTTTGCGAGCGAGCAATTCAACGATAGCGATGGATCTTATTTTCAACATCAGCGTACTCGCAAAGATGCGACCCTGTTCTTCTCAGAGCTGGCACTAGCCCCCCGCCATGTGACGATTTTCTAACATTCGCAGCACACATGGGCCTGGCTACATACGTGGACGAGAAGCTTCAAGGATATAGTGGTGCCTTGGTTGCTGTCCAGGCGAACTCACTTCTGTCAAGTGCGGTCGGGGCATGGGGCCCAAAGTATTCTCCAAGCATGGCTACAACAGCAAGAGTCGTCGAGGTACTCCTTCGTCATGGCGCTTCTCCAAACACGACGACATATCGAGCACGGTACGTCGAATATCCAGCACGCAGGAATTTGGGTCGATTGGATGTACCTTCGAGTGTTTGTATAGACGTTCTAGAAGCTGGCTACTCCACTTGGGCTATGCAAACTGAGGATGGAGATAACTGTGGGTATTTCCGATTTAAACACGACGGCTCCCTTGCCTGGCGCCTTCGCACAAATTTCGGCTCTTACGTTGGCTCTACTTACAGATCGGGTTCTGATCAATTGCGGGAGTGGATAGATATCATCAAACTTCTACTTCAGTATGGCGCGAAGCTAGAGATGGACCAAAGGATCCAAAGTTCGCCTTTCCCAATGGTAGGAAAAGACGACATGGTGTTCGAATGGAGCAAGACGCCCATAATGATGGTCCAAACAATCCTCCGCGATTACTATCCAGATGATCTTGCAGAACTAGAATCAATGTTCAAAGATACCGAACAAAGCGTGGTGCTGTACCTAAAACACAGTCAAAACACCGAACGCAGTCAGCCATCGCATGCAATGGCAAGTTCAAATAGTCCCTAATAACGCTACTTAAGTCTAAAAGGCACATCACCTTATACCTTTCACCTCCCATTAAAGGCAGCACGCTCTACGCTCCTACTCCTACACAGCTCATCATTTCTTACAGTAGTAAAATAATAATCTAAAGCATACAACAGTGAATATTTGCTAGTGGTCGCCCACCTAACTACTTATTCACCGATTTGAAGCAGTCCTCTAGATAATATATCCCTACAGTCAATGAGTTTATCACTTTATGAGGCATGCGATTATCATGGGAGGATAAGAAATAAGATAAAATCCTAATAAACTAAACTGTCTGCAGGCCCTAAGCATTATTTCCCAAGGGCTTTCCCTACTAAAGAGCAGAATTCTGAGACATGGGACTGCGGGTCCTAGTCCAGCTCTCACATTTGAGCGACGTTGGGGTTGAACTACTCAGGTTCTGGAGGCGGCCGCAACAATCTACACTACGTTCCCAGAAGTGTAGTTTTATGCAAATCAAGAGAAAGTTTTGATATTCCAATGAAATTTCTTGTTTCATTCCCGATCATGCCTCATACGCTCGATTGTAGCGCGCTTGTCCTCATCAGCACCGTGCGTGTCGTCTAAATACTTCTTGAAGCCCTTTGACAAATCTACAATCGATGACAAGTGGGTATCCTTTAACAATATCTTCCCTTCATCGTCTGTTTCAGCATCATACTCGGCGAGTGCAACAGCCGTTTGAAAGGCTGTAGAGAATGAGATTAGCAGCCAGTTGATACTTATGTGTTGGCAGAATACATACCATTTCTAATTTCTCGCCCGTTCCACTTCACTTCTCTTATCTGTTTGCCCTTGATGAAGTCTTTGGCGTCGATGGATACTCTAATAGTCTTGCCACGATCTTTTATCAATTTATCGATAAAAGTCTGCCAAACCTTTTGGCGCTCCTCGTCAGTAAATCCCGGATAGTATAGTTTCACATGAATGCGTGAAATGAAGGCGTCATCGAAGGCCCCAACTCGATTGGTTGTTAAGAAGAGAATTCCATCGTAAAACTCTAAGGCCCGGAGAAAACCTGGGGAAAAGTTTAACACTATTGCGTACAAGGGCAAGGAGTTACGAACCTGCTACTAAACTATTTCGGTTCAAGTCATTTGATGAGCGTCTTTCCATAAAGACATCCGCCTCATCGATAAGAAGGACAGCTCCCCAGGTTGATGCTGTTTTAAACCTATCACTAAGAATATGCTCAATATTTTCGGGATTAGCACCAATGTCACTGCTTGTTAGTACCATCAAAGGCCGCTTGGTATATTCAGCGATGCATTCTTGTATAAAAGTTAGCGGAATAAATATCCTGAATGCCAGATGCGGCCTTACCTGCGGTGCAAGTCTTACCAACTCCGGGCCTGCCGTGGAGGAGAATGATCTGTCCCTGCCCTTTTCCCTGAATGAAATCCGCGCTCCATGGTGGCAGTGTTGATTTGACCCCGTGCTTGTCTTCCCGAATATAACTGCTAGCTAGTGCTTTCAGAATTTTGATACGGGCGGTATCCATTACCAACTTATCTATCATGTCCTGCTCAAATTTTGGCTCCTGGAGAGATTCGACATGAAGTTCCTCTATTATGATAGTCAGCAATCTCAATTTCCACCTGCCGTTATTACGTACCCCAAGTCCTCGTTTTGAAAATAAACGCCCAGATTTTAGGAGGAAGTAGAAAATATTGATGCGGCGTTAAAGGATCCTTCTCTTTTGGATATATCCCATGATAATTCTCGAAGGGCTCCCTTTCAGTTCTCGCTTGGGATCTCTCTTTGTTTCGGCGCCGGCAAACAGAGCATGAACAATCAGTTATCCACGATTTCGCCGGCTGAAGGAACGAGACATCTGGTCTCTGAGATGTCTGGTCCGCATAGTATTTTTTCAGATCTACCATAACGAGGCCGTTAATCTGCAATTTAAAAAGTAAGCAAACCTACGTTGCTTGTGACGCCAGGTAGAAATGGTCACTAAGAAAGAAATGTTTCAAACCAACCTTATGGTTTGGGGGTTTGAACGTGGTCCCATTGTAATATTGGCATTTCGTCGACAAGAGGTTATAGAATTTCTCTCCCCGTTCAACAAAATCTTTCACAGACTCAGCCAAAGGCTCTTCAAAAGCCAAGTCGTCAATGACCAGGATGTAGTTATGTGTTTTTTCTTGCTCCCCTTCAAATCTGTCAATTCCGAAGTGGTGCTTACTCTGCCCGAGATATGTTCCCTGGTAATCCATCGACCAGCAACCAATATCCCACGCCCCGGAATTGGCAAGTTTGACAGATTCGATTACGCCCGTATTCCAAGATCTTGTTCTATCACGGAATTTGATTGTTGCGCCTGGCTTTAATCGGAGCCACATCATATCGAAAGTCTCCATACCTTCTTTATTCCGTTCCCGCTCAGTTATTACTGCTGGCATGATGGCATGTTCCAAGAATCCCTGCAATATATTTATCTCATGGTAGGCGCCCCTTTCTTTGGGACAGACTGTGTGTGTTTGTCCGGATGGACGGCACCTTTCCTTGTACTCATTGAGCTCCTTTTCATAGTGTACCAAGATCGCAAATGGCTCATGGATGACAATGACTTCCCCTAGCAGATTCTGACCTGGATAGTATTTCACGATTGAGCGTAGCGCGTGAATGATACCCGGCGAATGGATGCGTATTTCGACTTTTTTTCTAGTATCCGTTAGGCGAGGGGTTGCTCTTGTGTCTGGCTCCTTCGACTCCTGATTCAACTTGAATTCCTTATCTGGAGTGGATAACGTTGTTACGATATCGAATATCTTGTTAGTATCGAATATCTCGCTGGTATCTATGGGTTCAAAATTAAGTTTGTCCGTTTGGATTGAATGGATGACTTTCCCGGACGATCCATGGCGGTATTCTACTCGGTACCTGACGCCTTCAGGTGGTGGTCCACAAGATGTGAATAGCTGATTCCCATTAGAAAGGGTATCCCGTTGCACGTCGAGAGACTCTGTGAGCTTGTTATTGATTTCGGTGTCGTTATTGGAATTCTCCCCCACTGCCCCTTCCAAAACTATTTCAAGTTCCTGAACCATAGCCTGAATTTAAGCTTTGTGCGTACTACGTCCCTGTAAAGTCTCGAGTGTGCAGATATCAGAAATGATCCAATATAGACATTAAAGGTAAACAGCGGGTTTGCAGTTAACGCCGATTTTAGATGGGTAGATAATTACACCAGTTCAGTGGGGGAAGCTCAAGTGTGTGATGTTGGGTGAGGCTGGCGGCTGAGAAGCCGAAGGAAGCAGGCTACGCTACGATTGGTGCACAACATCTACGCGGCAATTAATTTATTGGACAGACAAGAGGTGCTGTCGCATTGTGCGTATGCATGAAAGCCCAAGTATAAATTGAAGTGCATTTAGTGCTTACAAGTTTGTTCTCGCTCTGTACATTTAGTCTAGTGTGACTTGGCACGCTTTCCTGATTTTAGGCAACGATGAAAGAAGTCCTTTCCATAAAACTTGAGGCTACGATTCCAAGTATAGCATATGCTTCTCACGAAATTTGGTTCCTGTGCTTCACCCAGATTATCAGTCCTATCGTTAACTGATCTCAGACAATGGATGTTATTGTTATAGGTTGATACACTTAATTGTTCGTAGTTTAAAGCAATGGAGCCAACATATGAAGCTGGGCAGCTCATGCGATCTTATAGTATCGAGCTAGAAAATACTCTTCCATCAAATACTCCAGCCAATGATGTGCGTCGGGTTTTCATAGAGAATGAGAAACAAATACGCCGTCAAGAGGATGAAGCCTCTGCATGGCGCGCATATTATGAGCCATGGAAGCCTCTGGAAAAAGATCCGCAAGTGTTCGGTATATGGGACCCGGTGCCATAGCTAACAGTTAACAGAGATCCAATAACTAAAACATTAAACGAGCAGGCTATCTTACTCAGCCATGCCTGGAAGGTCTTTCGAGCAACTATTCCCAAAAGTGACCGAGAGGTTTTTGAAGGGAGAATACCCAGCGTAGAAGGGCTTGTAAGAATGGTCGACACAGTTGCAAGAAATTGGGAGAATAAGAGGGCAACTTCAAAGTCAGGGAAATACATAAAATACTTTACAGATTTCTGCCAGACTTTGGATGCCCATTCTCACATGTTGGAGATACTTCCCAACGGCAACAAATACATATCACTTTTTACAGGGACATTAACAACTATCATCCATGTAAGCTATGAGCCCTCTATTCAATTGAATCGCCATTACACCGCAGTTTAAACGCGCAAGAATTCAAAACATCTGAAAATGAAAGCCACTATGCTAACTTTCTCAGGCTACTTCAAACCACGAGAAGATCGCCCTTGGATTGGGAGATGCCCTATCCAGAATAAGCGCCTACATCGTAGCCTGCGAGAAAGAAGTCCGCCTGCACCAAACTAAGGATATGCAAGAGAAAATTTCGCTTCTCTACGCGCATGTGTTCCTATTCCTCGAAGACACCATGAAATGGTATCTTAAGAAACCGCATCTTAGGTTGCGCGACTCGTTACGACAAAACTTCTACCACCAGTTCGAAGACATGATTGTGACTATCCAGGACCAGTCAAAAATAGTACAGCGCGAAGCAAACTTAATAATGATGGCAGAAACGAGGCAGATTAGGTTAACGGTAGAGGAGCTCAGGCTAGGCCAAGTCGATGAGAGGTTATCAACAAACAGTAGCATAAGAGAGCAGGCGGAGCTGAAACGTCAAAATGAACACCTACGACTAGAAGTGCAGAGGGAGAGAGAAGAAAGAATGCAGCTTGAGCTAAATGGCCGCAATTGGATGGAAGACTTTCGCAACAATCTCTTTTCGCAGATTGCTACTGGCGTACGGCAGGAACTTCTAGGGGTTGTGCAAAAAAGTATAGATGACGCACGATTCCGGGATACTGCAGAACAAGCACGACACCCTATGAGACAACCTGAATATCTGGTCAGTCATTCGACCATAATGCGCCCATACGAGCGAGATAATGTTATATTGGGCTCCAGCCACCTTCTCGACTACTTCTCGCCCATTCATCTCCAAAGCCCCCATCAATCACCCATTGCTGGTCCCATCTCACTAAATACCATAGCGGCGTCTCGCCTGAAAGAATGGACTACATCTACTTCCGCTGGCTCACAGCTTATCTCCATTGCAGGCCGGAGCCCAAAGGGGCTCGAACCGCCGCCAATGTCAGTCCTTGCTGCGACTTGCGTCGACTTTGCTGTCAGTGCTAAACTTCCTGCAATATCCTACTTCATCTCGCTCGTACCAAACGAAGAATTGCAAGAATGCCACACGCGGGAAGTCCAAGCACTGATTTCCCTAACATACGCTCTGGTTCGACAGCTTATCGAGCAACTTCCAGTCCAATTCTCTTCTGTGTTTGACTTTAGTGAAGGGCGACTTGCGCTCTTGGATGGAACGCTAGCATCTTGGAGCGATGCAGTTAGCTTACTAAAAGATCTGGCGCAAGTGGTCCCAAAGCCATTATTTTGTATCGTCGATGGATTTCAAGTACTGGATGATTGGAGCACGGACGAACACTTGGTGGAGCTAGTGGAGGTGCTTAAAGGCGGGAACGCGAATGATACAGGAGGAGAGAAGTTGAAAGTTTTGATCACAACGACGGGCAGGTCGAGGGCCTTGATGAAAGTTCTAGAGCCTAACAATATTTTACGTGCCGACCAGGATGGGGCAGCTGATAGCCCTGCACGACGGGGAGGGAGATCGAACCTGATACTCTAGCTGCGGTTTTAGTTTAGGAATAAATCAACTTATCTGATTCTGCATCAACTAGTTGATGAGCAGTTGCAAGTGGAGACGCATAATAGTTGAATTGAATATCACAAAATATCCCATGGTTCATCTGAGTAACTTGAGACTGTCTAATAGTGACTAACTGAGGATAACTATATAAAAGTTACTATCTTACAGTGATCAACGAAATTAACCCCAACTCATCAGGGAAACAGGGAAAACCTTTTCGCGGAGTTCAGGATGGCCCTGCGCGATAGGATGAAAACCCCGCTTTGACGGATGAAAGAAAACAAAAGCATGCTATCAAAACCAAAGATAAACTAATCGAACTGTAATTTCCTGTATGTCCATTTTTCGTCAAATCGTCATATGGCGGCTCGAAGCGCTTGATGATCAGCTCGATCAATTTAGGTCGAGTTTAAGAGATAGATTACTGTTGGACTCTCTATAAAAGCAGCCCTAGAATCATATATAACTTTATAGAACCACAGGCGGCCCCAGAAACTAGGGAGGATTTTGTAGACAAGCAACACTGTGAACAGCCCACAAAGTCATATTTCTAATAAAACCATGTTTTGAGCAACAACTTGAACATAATCTCCAAACAACGTGACAATCCTGGCGTGGAAGGATTGAACTTGGACACTTCCCCATTCTACGTTCCAACCGTTTGAAAATCTACCAATGTCAAGATCAGGGCGCACTGCGCTACTGATACAGAGCAATTCTTGCTGGACTTGTTGATCATTGGTCGATAGGTTGCCATAGAATTCCAAATTGTCTCCAAATCCCCAATATTGGGATTCGCATTAATTCCAATTATATGGCACTGAAGATCTTTTTGGAGAGCGAATCCTCGAGTATGGCTGCAACCGGCAGTAGTGCACTTAAAGGCACGTTCGTGGTTCTTTGCGTGCTTGCTATATAAATGTCAATATTAGGCCATCCCTTGATAAAATGTTATACTTACTTAAGATCACAACGACGACTGAATGGTTTTTCACAGGAGGCGCAGGTAAATTGTAGGGTTTTTCGTCGAATCCGTGGTGCTGGTCGCCTGCGAGTAGCCTCTATAGAGTTGCCCTGTATAGATGATTCCGGTGTGGGATCAGCCGGTTGTTTGATGCTCACAGGATGACGCGTGTGAATACTTTGTTGCAGCGCAGGACCTGATGGACTAGAGAGCGATGATGCTTCTAGACTGGTCGACGTCGACTTATCTTCACTTGCGAACGATCTTTGTATCTGAGCATAAATTGAATTGCCGATAGACAGCAACAACAACACAACAACAAGGCGTCTTCGTAATCGTCTCTGAGATGGCGGCTCGAGTTGTGAGCAAGAAGAGAGCAGCCCCCGTTTTGAGGAGAGAGGCTCGGATCGTGTGTAGACGGACCCTGATCCGGAGGGGAATGGCTCAGACTCGGCGGCGACTGTTCAGGTGCAGGGAATAAGTCATCGCTATGAGGGAGGGTACCAAGTATTCCGGTGGGGGGTTGTGATACTAACTTGGTTATCTCATAGAAATCAGAACCAAAAGTCGGCGAATCCAACTGCTTATAACCGTTATGGGAGGAATAATCTGTGACGATATCGACAGACAATGATCGAAGCCCATGATGCAAATCGACGGGTTTCCTCTTGTCGAACAATCGTCGAGCAAGACTTCCATGCGTCTGATGAACTTTGCAGTCTTTTCCTGGACGATTCTTTCCAGTTCCAGGACTCACTTTCGCGAAAATGCAGGGCTGATTGCAGAACGACGCACATTGTGGAGATCGTTGCTAGTTGTTCCAGAGGCAGCTATCTTCAAACCAAACGCGTCTTTAGAACTGATATAGTGCAACTTTCAAAATTCTCGGGTCGGCGAGATGAATCTCGTCAGGGACAATTGGGGCTGCCTATGGTATTAACTACGGGGGCTTTAAGTTGGCTAGAGCAGTGTCACATACCGTATTGCTGATTCACCTTCTCGACTTGGAAACAAAACTGACTTCTCTCGCTGAACAGATTATATTTTACAATGTATAAATGTGTCACGGACATCCAAAAAATTGTCCTGGGACTTTAGCCAGCGGGTGAAACCAGCGACGATGGGCGACTAGAGATGAGACGTAAATAGCAAGTGCTGAGACGACATAAGCTATATTCGCTAGCCAACCCCTGCGTGATAAATCGTTGGCCATAATAGCTATGCGTTCCTAGATGCGAAACCTAAGTTCCTGGGATTGGGATTTTTATGGTACGGGAGATGGAGATGATACTTCTTGGTGTAATATAGTTACGTGACCTAGAACCAAACAATTTCCCGCTTGCGTGCGGGTTTAAGCGGCGACATACTTGGAGAAGAAGACAAATTCGTGACGTAGGGGCATGTAACCCCTTTCCCAACTTTCCTGCCAGTGGTACGTGGCAGAACGTAAGTCTGCTCTCACCCTTGTTATTGGTGAGTGGCGGTTAATCGCCATAATATAACCCTGAACTGGACCTACAACAGCTACGAACGGCATAGGGATTTTCGTGCTTCCGGGGCACTCTCGAACTATTCAGAACTCGTTCCAGCCCAGTTTTGAACCTTTTCGCCGTAAATTAGTAGTAAGGTAGACTAAACGATTAGTCTATGTAATAATGGCCCTACTACTTCCTCGTAGCCTTGCCCCTAGACTGCCATGAGAGTTTAGGCGCACTCATTACACCGCCCTTCTCAAGCAGCATCTTTTCTACCGCCTCATGTCCATTCTTAACTGCCCGCGCCAGGGCTGTCTCCTCATTCTCATCCGCTAAGTTCACATTCGCATAACCTTTCTCAAGTAGTAACTTCACCACTGCCTCATCCCCACCATCATTATCGGCCGCCCACATCAACGGCGTCACATACTCCTTATCCCATAAGTCCGCATTGGCGCCCTTCTCAAGCAGTGCCTCAACTACCGCCGCGTATCCCCCCCCAGCAGCCCACGATAGCGGCGTGCGAAGATCACAATCTTCCGAGTCGACATTAGCACCCTCCTCAATAAAGCGCCTCACTAAACCCTCGTTACCGTACATAGCCGCCTTAAAGAGTGGCGACTCATTCCCCTCATTTACTTCATTCACATCCGCGCCACTCTTGAGGAGCAAGTCTACTATTTCCTCCCTCCCCATACCAGCAGCCACGATCAATGGCGTTGGATCGGATCCATATCTCAAATCCACGCTGGCGCCTTCATTGAGTAATAGCTCCACCATATCTACGCTCCCAATCATTACTGCACGACGTAGCGCTGTGTAATCGAAATCATACAGCTTGTTCACATCTGCGCCCCTCTGGATTAGTAATTTCGCCATAGCCACGTCCCCTACCTCTGCAGCAATCGTTAGCGGCGCCCCGGTAGGGACACCCCCTAAATCAGCGCCTTCCTCGATCAATAGCTTCGCCACAGCCAGGTATCCGTAACTAGCTGCATAGCATAATAGACCTGGGTCAACAATGGGCGAGTTCCCGCTAGCACCCTTCCGGAGAAGCAGCTTAATCACATCCTCGTGCCCGCGCAACACGGCGAATACTATTGGTTTATGCCCATCGCTGTCCTCAGCGTCGATACCTGCCTGATGCATCTCGAGCATCTTTGACGCCAGCGAGTGCAGCCCGAAGTAAGCGCAGAGGTGGAGGCCAGTTACTAGTCTAGGCGAGTATGGGGCTAGTCCGTCGTATTGATAGGTATTTTTCATTACTTGGTAGGATAATGTTGTTCTGGCCGTATCTTGTAAGAAAGTAAGCGCCACTCCCATGATAGGTTCTGTGATTTCGCGCAGATGGTCAGCCCAGTGACAAGCCGCGTAATCGAGGAGTACATTTTCCTTGCGAAGAGATCTGAAGGCTTCAACTGTCCCACAGTGGCCGTTTGCAAAGTTATCGAAGAGAAGGTAGGTCAGACAGGCATTTGCGAGCTCCTGCTGCGAGTCTTGGAAAAACCTCTGGGACCCAATGTTTTGGAAGTATTCTTGGGCTGAGTAGTGCACCAGGCGAATGATGTTGCTCTCCTTGTCAACAGTGGCAATTCCAGCACACACGGAGACGAGGATATCTTGTGAGATTAGGTCAAATTTTTCGATCCTCGTAGTGGTAGACTCTATTTTGACGGCATGTTGCATTTCAGGAACTGTTAAGGGCCGTTTAGCATGTGATATCCAGGAGAGTACTTTCATTCCTAAATGGGCGTCGTCTTCGTTCTGGGAGCCGATCCTGTCCATGAGCTCGTCGTATTTCTTTGGCAAGGAGGTGGGTAGAGTTCTGACGGCTTGACGCACGTCATTGGGAGTTTGCTTGTTGGCTAGAGACTCTAGGTGCAGCTGGGCGAGTAGAAACCTAGAAATATTCAGTTTAGAGCCTGGGAGAGATGGGATTATTAAGTTAATAGAATGATACATACATTCCTTTGGCGCTGTTTCGTACAGTCTGCTTAACAAGATCACGCAACTCCGGGTCCTTTTTTGTGTGTCGCTTCAGCCTCGACATCGCCTCAATTTTCCCCTCGACGTATACCTCGATATCATGGTCGTTGGCCAGAATATTGAGTCGGGCCGTGGGTCTTATATCTTCTTCGAGCTCTGGGATATCCCTCGAGGTAACCATCAAATTGATGTTCCCTGCCTTCTCCTTGACCTGTTGAAGATAATCGCAAAGATCACTTCGGATGTCTGCGTCACATTCATCTAAAGCATCTATGACGAGGAACACCCGTGTGAAGTTTGACAGCTGGCGTTTTAGTAGCTGGACGCATTCAGAAGGTGCCGGGGGTGCTAGTGGTTGGCTCTGAGAATAGGAATTATAAAGACCTTTTAGGTCGTCAGGAACATCGGGATTTCTTTGCACCACCTGTTGATTCAAGCTTCCAATGAGATTCTGAAGGGTTTGTGTATCTCGGTCTTTGTAACTGCAGTACAGAAATGCGATTGCGACGTTATCCTGACAAAACCTACGTTCAAGGTAGCTAATAACTGCCGATCTATGTGCTGTTAATAGGTAGTAGGAACATTAATGGATGCCACAATAAACTTACGCAAGGATGGTCTTGCCAGCTCCGGCTAACGACTAGATTAGTCAAGATTCAATATACAAAGACTATAAAATGACATACGTATCCCGCTACACCAAAGTGTTTTCTCTTCCCCGCTAATCCAGCGTTTGAAGACTGGGTTATCAAACAACCATAGCCCAGTCCCTTCTTGCCTCCTGTCCAAGGTATCATTTTGGCTGATTCGAGAATTTATTGGAGATAACCAACTCAGAATATCCCGTCTGTCTTGGGCTGCGATATGATTAGTGGCTTTATGGTGTATAAAATTATCTGTTACGTTACCTTCCCACCGACGACGCACCCCCAAGAAACCCTCCTCAATAGACTTCGAGATGCAATCAATCTTTTCGAATCCAGCTTTCATTCTTGCAGCATCTATGATTTGACGATCATCGTCGCTGACCTTCGCCATTTCCTGGATATCTCCAACCATTCCATCCCAGGAGTCGTACTTGACCATACTCCGGACAGTCTGTTCAACTCTATTGTCCGTCAAATAGCATACAAGTCGCGCTTCGAACTCGAGGATCTGAGAATATAGAGCAATCCGTTTATCTCTAAATGCGTCTGCCAGCGCCCGAAGAGCTTCCGTCTGTGCGTCTGCCTTTCTTCTAGCGTATATCTCATCAATCACCTTGGACTGGCGGATAAGGTTGGAGACGGTATCAAGCCCCTTAATTGCAGCTGTCCACTGCAAGGAAGGGTTCAACAATAGCTAAAGGTATTGTTAGCAACTGTTTTTCTACGACAAACAGGGGAATAGGACTTGCAGGTAGTATCACACAGACCCCAGCCCAGGCTAGGGCGGCGTGTGGTTCCGGACTGACTGCTTGAGTTATAAATCCTTTCGCCCAGGTAACTGTACCTACTACCCGATCGAATTGCTCCCAGACCGCTATATCCTTTGAGAATATTGTAATTCTCCATTGAGCATCCTGCACTGCCTGAAACTTATCTTGGAGTATCTTTGAAGCCTGCTGTTGTCGTCCTTCTGTACTGGCATCATCAAGTGCACCGGGTGGAGAGGTCTGATCTCTCGTAGAGCTTTCGAATAGGATGTCCTCATACTCTTTCATAAGTCTGCTCTTCGTTTCGTCATCTTTCAAAAGTTTATATGCCAGATCCCATAAGTCTTCTTTTGTAATAGGTTCTTGTAGTATTAACTCGTTACCATTAGGGGCCAAACTTGCCTCACTCGGAGTTGTGTTGCTAGTCTGGAAAGATGGCGGTTTGTCCGAAGGAATCACTGTTGTCTCATCAGAACAGGACGGCTTTGAGACCTGCGGGAGATATCAAATTAGCACTTCTGTAAACAGGGAGTCCCTTATAAGTTAGATGGGCTCCATATGTTCATCGTTATGGTCTACAGAACTGTACGACTTGATTAAGCAGACAGGACTAACCAATTTCCCTCTGTCTCTTGCCTTGGGGTCTAAGATGACTACTGGCTTCTTCTCCTTTGTGGTCCTAAGCTTGCTCGCAATTCTTTCTTTTAATGATGGCGCCATTGCATATTTTATAAAAGCATGAGCACCGCTGTTATAAAGAGGGAAGTCGTTAGTGATTGCAACGAGTACATCTCTACTGGGAGAATTTTGTTCATTTTCAGCTACACAAGGCTGGCAACGTCCAAGCCAAGCAGGAGATGACCCCGCAGTGCCACGTGGCTGAGGTGAACGTGAACCCGATTTACAGCCTCGTCACTAACTTTCCTACTCATCTCGCTCTCCACTATCCGCTTACCTCGGCCTGCTCAACCGTGGACATCTGCTGTTGCAGCGCAATGAGTTATTAAACTGTTAGAGCTTTATGTATAGCTCTATAAGCTGTAATCGCGTGTTCGTCAGAGCTTCGTTCTGTTAACTGTGGTATGTTGAATCATGGGTCATCTAAACATCTAATTAGATTGGATCATCTTAAGAAGGACCCCCACCCTAAGGAAGGCGCAAGTTGCTTGCCGCCATTTTTCGCGGGGGCGGGAAAGTCTAAGCGAGACCCGCTACCTCGAGGTACTTAATTTTGCGCACATAATTATGTGCTGTATCAAGTATATTAATGTACATGCATTACCTCGTTGCTCGGTGGTTGTTGTTGATGGGCAAGCTTCGCATGTGGCCCGTGCTCAAGCCCAACTGGTCCCTTCCCCAGCCACCACGTAAAAAAAGTTCCCACCAGCCGCCAGCACATCAGGCGTCAATTATCACCAATACCAACTTCCCAACCTCCCAACTTTATTAACCACACTAACATGCTTCGAAACTAACATAATATCCACTTCACACTCGTTTTTGCTGCTCCTTTGAGGCTTATACCCATTAATACGTATGCTAATTTCCCCTTAGCTGACGCTTTTTTATTTCCTTGCTACCACCTTGTCGGTTACTCAGAAAGGTGGCTGGGATTGTCAACGAGTCGGTCCCTCATAAAGACGACTCGACCCTTGCTTTGCCTGTCCTGTCCTACCCGGTTCCCAGTTCCTCATTCCAGACCTCTTCCAACAAACACATTCCCATTCCTTGGTTAATATATATTGATCTGCCTTCATCCGTCGTCCCTTGTTAAACCTTGGACAGTACATGGTCGTCGGCTTTCACATCACACTGCCTTCTGTCCTACTGAGCTTCAACCTCAATTACGCCCACCACCCTCACTCTCTCCAACAACCACATCTTCGCCATGCAATTTTCGCGGCTCGCCGTGCTGGCAGCAGCATCGATGTCTCTACTATCAACACCCGCTACTGCTCAGACATATTCAGTCTGCAATCCTATTGATACCAGTAAGCCTCCATCTCCCCCTTCGCGAAGCTGGCCAAACCCACTAACACTCCTCCAGCCTGCCCAGCAAACCCAGCACTGGGACGAGCTATCAGCGTCGACTTCACCCAGGGAGCAGTCGATTCATTCACATCCCAAGGCAGCCCAACCTACGAAGCAGATGGCGTCCACCTCAGCGTCGTGGCGTCGGGCAATGCCCCCCAACTGAACAGCCGCTTCTACATCATGTTCGGCAAGGTCTCTGTCACAATGAAGGCCGCCCCAGGCGCCGGTCTCGTCAGCTCACTTGTCCTACAATCAGACACAAAAGATGAGATCGATTTTGAGTGGCTGGGCGCCACTCCCAACGAAGCCCAATCGAACTACTTCGGCAAGGGCCTGGTCACAACCTACAACCGCGGCGCCTTCCACCAAACCGAAGAGAACCAGCAGAACTTCATCACCTACGACATCGAATGGACATCCACTCAGATCATCTGGTCCATTGGCGGTGCCGTCGTCCGCACCCTGACCCCAGCCGATGCAGACGAAAACCAATACCCACAATCTCCCATGCAAGTCAAATTCGGCGCCTGGTCCGGCGGTGACCCCGCGAACGCAGAGGGAACCATCGCATGGGCCCGCGGACCGACGGATTTCTCACAAGGCCCATTCACCATGGTCGTCAAGTCCATCTCCATCACAGACTACTCCACCGGCACCGCGTACGAATACAAGGGCCGCAGTGGCAACATGGCCGACATCGTCGCCATCGACGGCGAGATTGGAGCCGACAAGGGCGCTACGGCTACGACTAACGAGGCCCCGGCTGTCACGTCCTTGTCGCCTTCTGTCCCGGCGGGACTTGGCTCTGGCACATCGGATGAGGAGGGGTCGGCCACGGTTGTTGTGGAGGGTGTTCCAAGCGGCTGGGTCGTGTCGAGCAATGGCAAGATTGTGCCTATTGCCGCGGGAGCTGTCAGCAGACCCAGCATTGTTGGCGTCACCTGCGGAGTCATTTTCGCCGTTACAGCGGCTTGCGTTGGGGAGTGGCTGTGAGCTGCTGGCTAGATGACTGGACGGGAGTTGACGCAGGCGAAGTCTCGCGAGAGGCTGCCTCTGTATGAGTATCTTTTGCAGCGACTGAGCGTTTTTTATGGGGCATTTGAGAGCATTAGCGATTGGCATTAGCGCTTTGGGTTGGATTGGGATAGATGGGTTGGGATTAATGGCGCATGCATCCAAAATTAGACGGGGACGAGGGATTGTATATTGTACGATGACGATTATGAGGGATTGGACAACGAAAAGGGTTTGGACGGAAGAACCAGTATAGACTAATAATGAATGGCCATGAGAAGAAGAATTGGATAATAAAAGTCACAACTGTGAATTGTTTAGGCGAATGTGATTGTATTGTAACTCGTATTTGTGGTTTAACAAGGGATCTTCCCCAAGGGTCACGGATATTCCGTCAGTATATTCAGACCAGACGGGAATAGCATTTATCCAAGAACCAACACAGTCCAGCTTCTAGAACAATTGAGTTTTCATGGAATGTCTCAAAGTGGGGGTGATAAACGGACTCAACAAGTGTGGCGCAGCACCATTTGCCACTGTGGCGGAAGCTGTGATGTGATGGCCACCAACCCGGCTTCCCCACCCGTCGTTCTCGGGCCAACGACGCCATTTATATTTGCTATCGTTGACAGATAGCCCTATTGCTACAACACCATTTCTGACCATCATCAATGTGCTGATAAAGCTTTGACCTCGCGCAAACTCAACTACTAGTCGCTATTACAAGGAGGCTATAGCTGTTTTGCCGTGACCACCGCGGTTCGTGGTTCTGTTTGATTGCGACACTGTGGAGTGATTGCACACAGTCGGTGTTTGGAGCTGCGAAGACCTAGTCTGGCACTATCCGTTAAGACAAAGAGGTCTGAAACTGCACCTGGAGAAGAAGTCTTCGGAGGAAACTAGGCAGCCCTCGCAATTCCCCAGGGACAAAGCCCAATCTTGCCGAGCGAACCATACGGACACTTGTTGTCTCTCAGCATAACCTTACCTCGACATCAACTCCCATACTCCTCGCCAAAAAACCCCAAGATGTCCGACGACGAGAGCCAAGAAAGCCTCGACTACCTACAATCCCAATTCGACCCCTCCTCCCTCACCGTCCCCCGCCTCCGCTCCATCCTCGTCTCCCACGACATCCCCTACCCCTCCGGCGCAAAGAAGCCCCAACTCATCGAAATCTTCACCGACAAAGTCCTCCCCCAGTCCCGCAAGATCCTCTCCGCCCGCTCTCGCGCCCGCCGCACAAGCAAAGGCATCACCAATGCCGACCGCTCTGATGCAGGCGCCCTAGAGGATGAACAGCCCATCCTCCCCCCTCCATCCACCACCCGCCCGAAGTCCGCAAGGAAGCCATCGGCCAGAATAAGAGAGGACACCACCGACTCTGAGCCCCGCGCACGAACCCGCTCGCGGTCGCCGGTCAAACAAACCCCCCGCGTCGTCAGCGCGAAACACCCCCGCGCCGCAACAGAAGATAGCAGCGAACCCGACACCATCCGCCGCACTGTGCGGAAGACGCGGAAGAGCGAAGCACCAGTCGTCAAATCCGAGGACCTCGATGACGATTATCCCCGCAAAGGCGCAGCATTTAGTTACGACAACCCATTCCAGAGCGGCAGTTCGCCCGTCTCCGCTTCTCGCAGCCCCAGCGGCGAGAGACGCAGAAAGACACTCCACGAGACGCCTGTGAAGCGCAAGTCCAGCGCTACGCCCCGCCGCCGCACAGCCGATATCCCGCAATCCCGAGCCGATGACGGAATCACGCCCCCGTCGAGCGCTACATTCGAGCTCTCCCACGTCCCGATGGATCACTCTATCGATTTCGACGACAACGCCGTCGAGACAAGCGAGGAGTTCACGCCCGAGGAGCAATTGCAACTCGACACCGAGCGCGCCGCCGGCCGACTCTCCGCCCCCGTCGCGCGCAGGCCGAAGAAGAAATCCGGGGGAGGGTTCAACGCAAAGGGTCCCCTATGGGTAGTCTTCCTCACCATGCTCGGAGGCTACGCCGCCTGGTACCGACAGGAGAAACTGGCCGTCGGCTACTGCGGCGTCGGTCGCCCCGCTGCACCTATCGTGTCTAGCAAACTCGAACACCTACCCGACTGGGCGCTTGCGCTTGCCGAGCCGGAGTGTGAGGCGTGCCCGCAACATGCGTTTTGCTATGAGCGCCTCGAGACGGCTTGTGAGCCTGATTTCGTCCTGAAGCAGCATCCGCTGTCGCTGGGGGGTGTGATCCCGTTGCCGCCGACGTGTGAGCCGGATGGGGAGAAGGTGAGGCGGATTAAGGCTGTTGCCGATCGCGCGGTTGAGGAGTTGCGGGAACGCAGGGCGAAGTTCGAGTGTGGTGGTAAGGAGGAGGGGGGGGAGGTGGTCAAGACGGTGGAGATTGGGGAGGAGGAGTTGAAGAGGAGGGTTGGGGAGAAGAGGAGGAGGGGGATGGGACAGGCAGAGTTTGAGGAGTTGTGGGCGGGGGCTATTGGGGAGATTATGGGGAGGGAAGAGGTGGAGGTTGTGAAGGATGAGTGAGTTTTTCCCGCATTTCTTTGCATTTTTTGTGTTTCTACCCCAAACTCCCATCTTTATTCGGACGAGGCACCTACCAAGTGGCGGGTGTACTCGTTTGTTTTATTGTCCATTTATCCAATCTACACCATCTATCTATCCCCAACTAGTACTACAACCATCTGACGACAAGGAACTAACCAGGTCCCTTCCCAACCCCGCAGACCAACCACCCCAGGACATCCCCGCCTTTCGAGCAGCTCCCTCGCAAAGATCCCTCTTTCCTGCGCCCTCCGCCGCTCCCTCCGACTCGCAGTGGCAAGACATCGCCTCCAAATTGCAATTCTTGCGCTAGTCGCCACGGTCCTCCTCTACGCGCGCGCCAAGTACTCCTCCTACCTCGCCATCTCTGCAAAGATCCCTGACCTCATCTCACTCACCCTCGATCGCCTCGCTGCGCAGGCAGCGAGACATAGCATCGATCCTACGTCCTTCCCAGAGCCGTACATCCCCATCTCGCAACTCCGCGATGACGTCCTCCGCGACGAACATTCCCTGACTAAACGCGACGCCATCTGGCAAAAAGTCCGTAACGTCGTCGAGATGAACGCTAATGTGCGGTCTGCGCAACGTCAAGACCGCAACGGCGAGATCGCGCGAGTGTGGGAGTGGATTGGCGCTGTGGCCGGGCAGGTGACTGAGAGAGAACGGAGGAAAAGTGGGAGGGTTAGCTGGGGCGCGTTTGGGGAGGCGAGTAGTCCTGTTAGTGGCACGGATGGGGGTCCGGAGGTTGTGCAGCAGAAGTGGCAGGAGGGAAGGCCGATTTATTAGTTGTGTTTATACTTGTAGGGAATTTGTCCGGTTTCTTTTTTTGTCGGTTTATGGTGTGGCGTTTATGGAAGGTGGGCGGTAGAGTACTTGGACAGTTCACCATGTGGATGGTATGCGGAGACGGGAGATGAGTTGGTTAATACTGCTATTCAATTATATATATGTTAAATCAAACTATACTCGCACTTTAAGTGATGCTGAAGCCAAGAACCCTTTCAGGTACCGTTTATTGTTCAGGGGTTCCCAACGCCCGACCCCGCCATGCCACGTGACCTCCATCCCACTTCGCTCCATGACTCAAAATCGGCCATGCCCGCCCCTCGCAAAACCTCAAAAATTAACCCACCACCCCGCCGACTCACACCCGCCACATCTCGGCCTCGCCCTTCTTTTCCTTGCACTCTCTCTCTCCTCGATACCCAGCCTTACGCAATGGCGGCCCCAAACCCCAGCACCATGGACCCCGCCGCCTCAATCGCCCTCATCAAATCCAACCTCGCCGAAGTCCTCAACCCAGAGATCATCGACGATGTAATTCTCACCCAAAAGCGCCCTCTCAAGGTCTACTGGGGTACGGCCACCACCGGCCGCCCTCACTGCGCCTACTTCGTCCCCATCATCAAGATTGCCGAGCTCCTCGCCGCAGGATGCCACGTCAAGATCCTCCTCGCCGACATCCACGGCTACCTCGACAACATGAAGGCCCCCCTCGAGCTCGTCGAATTCCGCGCCGCCTACTATAGCAGGCTGATCAAAGCTCTCCTCCGCGCCGTCGGCGTCGATCTCTCCCTCCTCGAATTCGTCCTCGGAAGCTCCTACCAGCTAGGCAAGGAATACACCATGGACCGCTTCAAGCTCGAGGGCGTAACGCGCATCAGCGTCGCACAGAAGGCCGGCGCGGAGGTGGTCAAGCAGACCGACGACCCGACACTGGGGGGGCTGATTTACCCCCTCATGCAGGCGCTGGATGAGCAGTACCTCGATGTCGATGTCCAGTTCGGTGGCGTGGATCAGAGGAAGATCTTCACCTTCGCTATGGAGAACTTGCCCCGCATTGGGTATAAGGTTCGCGGGCATCTGATGAACACTATGATCCCTGGACTGGGCGAGGCGGCGAAGATGAGCGCCAGTGACCCGGATAGCAAGATCGATCTGCTCGAGGGCGATAAGGGCGTGGAGAAGAAACTGAAGAAGGCCGTGTGTGTGCCGAGGAAGGTGGAGGGTAATGGGCTGATTGCGTTCGTGGAACATGTTATTTTCCGCGCGACGGCGCTGAAGTCTGGGGGGAAGGCCAAGTATGTGGTTGAGAGGAGGGAGGCGGAGCCGTTGGTTTACGAGGATGTGGAGGCGCTGAAGAAGGATTACGAGGCCGATATTGTGAGTTCTTTTTACCCCCCGTTACGCGTCGTATGAGAATAGCAACTAACATCCCCAGCTAACCCCCCAACTCCTCAAATCCTCCCTCACCGCCGCCCTCAACGCCCTCCTCGAACCCATCCGCGCCGAGTTCGCCGCAGACCCAGAGTGGCAAGAGATCGAAGCGAAGGCCTACCCCGTCGTCAAGGTGGAGAAGATAAAGACAAAGGTCAAGAAGGACAAGGGAGACCCTGCCAAGCGCGCTGCTGCGGCGGCGGCGAGGAAGGGGGGTGTGGTTACGCAGCCGGATGGCAGCGTAGAGGCGAGCAGTGAGGCGGTGAAGGAAGAGGTTGTGTTGGGAACGGGTACGGGGGTTGATGGCGTTGCGGAGAAGTTGGAGGAGGCTAAGGTCGAGTAGATACTGGCGGGATGAAAAAGGGAAGGGAAAGGCGTTGTGCGTGCATTGGATGACTTACGAGTGAAAGATTAGCATGACGGAATGGGAGATACTGAATACCCTTTGAGATGAAGGAGATTCGAATTTCGAATATTACGTATTTTATGTTTGATTCAAGTCAAGTTCCACCCCTTAGCAAGTGAAGTGGTCTAAAAGGTGGGATTTGCGGGAGGTTTGAGTTCACAAGGTATCACAATTAACGATGTTGCGATTGGATATTTATCAAGTACGTTTGTTATTCTCTTTTATTATCATAATACCCTATCCAAAGAAATCCAACTCCCATAGCCTATAAGAAACAAATTAAGAAATTCCCAAGAGGCTGTACCATCTACAACACCTCAACCTTCTTCAAATCCGTCCAGGCCTCCTCCTTGACCACCTTTCCGATTCTAACAACCAGAACTCCATCCTCCAACTTCGCACTAATCTCATTCTCATCAACCTCCACCTTCTCATCCCCCTCAAGCGGCAACTTCACACTCCTCTCAAAAACACCCACTCTCCTCTCCCCCGTCTTCAAACTGGCGATGAACTCCTCATCGCCCGCGCGGTAAACAACACCAGCGATATTCAACTCCCCCTTCTCAGCATCCCAGTTCACCCCAACATCCTCCTTGCGCGCGCCCGGAAGCGCGACGTGGAGAACGTACTCGGTGGGGGTAGAGAAGGTATCAACAGCCGGCGCAAACGCATCGCTCTCATCAGCAGCAGCCCTCGCCTCTCCCTCCGCAGGCGCGGTATTCGGATCGGCACTGTTGCCAGCGCGCGCGGCATCGTCGACACAAGTCCTCAGCGCCTCAGCAATCGGGTGCGAAGCAAGACTGTTCACGAAAGCGGAAATGTCAAACGGCACACCCTGTCCCCCGAAGGCGGCATAAGCAGGCGGCTCGCGCCCAGGGTGTCCCCGTCCGTGACGGCCATGTCCGTGGTGGTGTCCGGCGTGTGGACCACGGGACTCAGCTTCTTCGTCCAGGGGTCCGCCGCGAGCCTCGGGGTTCATAGCGGGACACTCCCCGCGGGGACCACAGCGGCGGCCTCCGCCTCGACGGCCAGGGCCGCCGTGGTGGGGGTGTTGCTGCTGGGGGAAGGTGAAGAAGGGGGCGAATGCTGCGAAGGGATTTTGTGGTTGGGTTTGTTCTTGGGCGCCGGCTGTGCCGGCTTGTGGTTGAGTGGCAGAGGGTTGCTCGGCGTTGGCATTGGTGTTGGCTTGTTGAGGGTCGAGGGCGCGGAGGAGCTCGAAGAGGGGGTTATTTGGGTAGGCCATGGTTGTTTGTGTGTGTTGATGTGAGTAGTAGGTGTGGTTGGATAGGTGTTTTTGATGGTAAACTTGTAGTATTGATAGAGAAATTGATGATGATGAGGATGATAATGAAGGAAAGAAGAGCATACAAACAGCGAGCTGATGAAATATATACCTACCACCCACACAGGTAGCAACTTGTCCACGCCAGCCCATCCCGGGGGCGAATCCCCTCCCGCCCCCTAGTTCCGCCATAACATACCCACCGGCGTACGCACGCCATCCCTGCCTACCGTGTATATCACAGCACCAGAACGTTAAAGAAACACTTACACCATAGTTAATTGACAGTAGGCGGCTTACGACAACAACTCCGCTGCCTCGGCGTGGTTCGGGGGGGTTCTTGATGCTTCTGGAAGCTTACTTTACTGTGGTCCGTTGTCATTGGCGCAAGGCTGGCGTAGCCGCGTGTCGTTGCGGGTGGGGTAAATAAGTGGGTGCTGTGGCGGTGGCGTGTGGAGTAATGTGGCTAGTCGCGTTCTTTGAGATTCTCACGACGACGACTTGATTTCTGAGCTGAGAAACTAGTTGGTTGACTAATCGGAAAGTTTTATTAAGATGGTGGAATAGTCAAGTTGTTGTTGGATGAGTTGGATAAATGGTGAATTAATATTGGTTGTCATTGTAGTTAAACATGGTAACGTATTTCACGAGCGAGTGGCCCACACGGGCGAGTGGCCCACCAAAACACTAGAACGCGTCAACGTAATTACAGTTAACATGCCGCAACCAACACAAGCCAAATCCTCTAATCAGGAGGGTAGAATACTATTCGCTATTAGTGCAATTAAACAAGGCCAATTTCAAAGTGTTCGAGAAGCTGCAGAATCGTACGATATCCCTTGAACGACACTATGTCGACGAATTCAAGGAATGGCTTCCCGACGCGACTCTACCCCTAACTCACAGAAGTTGACTCCGTACGAAGAGTTAGCTCTTGTTCAGTATATCCTTGACCTAGACTCACGTGGATTTCTGCCCTAGCCACAAGCTGTGCAAGAAATGGCAGACCTACTACTCTCCGAGCGAGGCGAGAGCCCTATTAGGATAAACTAGACTACTACGTTTATTAAGCGTCATACGGAACTTAAAGCAAAGTTTAGTTAGAAGTACGACTATAAACGAGCAAAATGCGAAGATCTAAAGATAATTAAAGGGTGGTTCTCTCTTATACGGAACATAGTTGCAAAATACGGCATCTTAGAGCAGGATATCTATAACTTTAATGAAGCAGGTTTCGCAATGGGAGTTATTGCTACTATAAAGGTAGTTACAAGCTTAGAAGCAAAGAGCCGTCCGAAGACTATACAGCTAGGGAATAGAGAGTGAGTGTTAATTATCTAAGGCGTTAATTCGTACGGATGGGCACTCCTAGCATTCATCATTTTTAAGGCATAGAATCACCTCTCTACTTAGTACGAGGACTTAGGATTACTAGATGATTAGGTGATTACGCTAAGTGAGAATGGGTGGACTTTAAATTTAATTAGGTACGAGTGGATTTAACACTTCGATTAGCATACAAATGCTCGTACGATTAGAACCTATCGCCTTCTTATTCTTAACGGACATGAGAGCCATATCTCTACTTAATTTTAACACTACTATACAGAACGGAAGATAATTACCCTCTGTATGCCACTACACTCGTCGTATATTCTTTAGCCTCTTGATGTGAGCTGCTTTGTACCACTAAAGCTTTCGTACGGAAAGCAGATTGAAACCTTCGTACGGAACCAGCTAAACTACATTACAAAGCTTAAGTTCCTCTCTACATTCAAAGAAGCATTTAAAGCTACATTTATAGAGCAGAATATCAAGAGCGGGTTCCGAGCAACAGGACTAGTTCCGTACGAGCCATAGAATGTCCTTTCTCACTTGAATCTACACTTAAGAACTCCGACCCCTCCTATAGTTAAGCATGATAATTAGACTTCAAAGACCCCTTAAACTATAAGGGAGCTTGATTTTCAAATAGAGCATATTAAGAACCGTGTCATACGACATTAGAATAGCTCTCCTACCTTAATTAATGACGCTCTAAGCCAGCTTGCTAAAGGAGCTTAGGTTATGATGCATTCTGCTATTCTACTCAAGGTAGAAGTTAAGGCTCTACAGGCTGCAAATGAACAGAAAAAGAGGAGGGAAAGGAAGCGCAAGAGGCGTATAATGCAGGGGGGCAGTCTCTCCGTACGAGAGGGAGAGGATATTCTTTAGAGTGCTAAGGTTAATGCTCAACTCTGTACGGAGGTGGCAAGTGAGAGTAGTCGGCAGGTAGGCTCTAAGGGCCGACAGAAGCGCTGTGGCTTATGTGGTATTATGGGCCATAACTCCCGTACATGTACGAGGCATGAGGATTTAATTACAAATGAATAAGGGTCATTATGTAGGGTAGTGGTGTAGTAGTAGGCAGTAATAGTCAATTTTGGTGTTTTAGTGGGCCACTCGCCCGTGTGGGCCACTCGCTCGTGAAATACGTTATAATATTTTGACATTTTGAAAATAATAGATTTCTTGTTTTTATAATGTCGGGTCTCAAAATTGTTATCATCATACCAATTGTTTCATACGAATTATATAGTCTAGAATAGTATCATCTTGACTTCTTATATATTTCGTGGGCCCAAACAGCCCTATCAATGAGGATATCTAGACAATAGGGATGTTTTCTCCAACTCAAGCTTTGAGTGCCAACACTCCTTTACCACCCACACTTCTCGTTGTCTATGCCCTTTGATAGAATCTACAGCCTCATCATTTGACTCTGTAATTTGGTCCGTGCATACCCCATCACACTGTCAATAACACTTCACTAAGTCATAATCGACTGCGACGTGGTATATGTCCAAGAACCAAATCAACCATGGCCAATGTTCGGAGGTCGATTTTAGAAAACAATACGCATATCGTACTAATTCTCGTATTCTAAGCCCAGTTAGCTCATGTTTAACTACACTGAAACGGGCAGCATACAAAGCCTCCCCGTTGATACCGTTATATAAATCTTGGACGAGTAGTATAAAACGAGCAACGCTAGCGGCAACAAGAACCGGAAAAGCAGCGACTATGAGCAATTCGAGGACGGGAATGGCAATTCTGGCAAATATTAGGAAGAAATCCGCTATTGAATGATGCCGCATCCTCCGCACTGGTTGAACTTCCTCGGGACAAACTATAGGGGTATATTTCTCACCCAGCGGTCTACGACGATGACGACGACGTGACATCTCCCTGAATACATCACATCTCAGTAATGGCGACCACTCGTAATCTTCCCTTAAAATCCCATAGTACAGATCGGCCCATATTTCCGATGACCTTTTGGAAATCTCCCGCCTGTCTTTTTTCACCCGCATCGCCCTGTCCGAGATGTTGCACACTAGCTCGATAGGATTCGGCGTAATTACGCAGGAGAATAAAAAGTACCCCGTATGGTTTGCGGTGAAGTATGTCTCGATCCTTCCGCGGCTGTGCGTGTGTTCTCGTATACTCATTATGCTGGAACTGTTTATGATGATATCTATTGTTGGCACCTCGGTTCCGGCGAGGGCATCGATAGCTGGAGCTGGGATCCATTGCTGAACGGATTTCACGGGCTCGTTGGGAATATGCTTTGTGTTTGGGAAGTTTACTCCAGGTGCGTCGATATTCTCGGGCTCGGATTGGTTGATTCCTGCGATAAAAACATGAACTGGAGACTCGGAGTCCTATGATAAGTCAGCATGGTGAGAAGCTCCAGGGGAAACGGCATGTACAAAATCCTCTGCATTCGTGAGACTAATTTTTTTGCGATCCGATTCCGTCAGCGGTATGGGCCCGTCGCTGGCCGCCTCTATGAATGCTTTGAGAACTTCTTCGCCTTCCGTCTCGTCATTAACATCGGAGTAGGCAGTGGCTCTCATTATTTCGTTGATGGCTGAGCGTAAAGTCGAAGCCGCTAGAAAGCAAAAAGAACGCATCGAAATTTGTAGACAGCATTGGATCCGTTTTGGAGATTATACTAATGAGAGTGTTGATAAGTGGCGCCAGCGTCAACATCGGACCACATTGTGAAGCTAACCACCAGATCCCCGGATCGTAGTGTTGAATATAGATAAAGATGAAGTGCTCCGCGGAGTTATTTCCCTCGCCTCTTATCGAGACCCGTGGAAACGTGTTTGGGGAGGGAGCCGTGGTAAAGCCAGGATAATACACACGGCTCGTTTCTCATATTACAAGTGAGAGGAGACCGCGTTCCTACAACACGACATAAGCATCACCTCACAACCCGCAATAAAGTCTCATTCAATATTCACTTTCATTTATCCCCTTCAGAGCAAATACTCTGGAACTAAACCCCCACCCATATTTTCCATGTATCGCACCCAGCCAATACCGGCCATCGGGTATTTACCAAAAAAGTAACACTGCTCCCACGCAATTACACCCCCAAAACACCTCATTAATCCTAGTCTATTACAATCGCATCCTGATTCCCCGAATTCCCATTCCCACCGTGCGCATTAGCGTTCGGTCTCTGCTGCCCTTGTCCCTGCCTCGCTTGAGCCTGAGCTTGCCGATGCATCTCCTTTTGCCTCGCGAGCTGATGGGATTGGAGCTGTGCTCGGTGCTGCGCTTCGGCTAGGGCCGCCTGTGTCCTCTGTTGCTGGGTGGGCGGTCCCTGTGCCTTCTTCTGCGTCTGCTTCTGCAGGACCGGGGATTTAGTCTGAGGCCGCTGAGCTTGGGCCTTTGGTACATTCACGGCTTGAGCTTGCACCTGTCCAGTAAGACCGCCGAACCCATCAGTATTCCCCCCAGCAACCCCCTCGCCCTTCACGCCCGTTACGCCGAGTGGGGCACTGGCAAATACAGTGCAATCTCTTGCTAGATCACGCATAGCTGAATCAACTCGTAAAACCATAGCTTCTGCGCCGCTAGTCTGAGCAATAGCAGCGCACTGCATGCCCATCCAGACATCCTTCTCACCACCAGTCCACACCTTCTCCTTAAGGGCCAAATCTAGCGGGTCCATGGTTGCAGCGTTATGCTTCTGGTCGCGGCGCATACACCACCACGGAACGTTTCCACGGCGATGTAGTCGGATTTCGAAAACGATGCGCTTTGGAACGGCCGGGGCTTTGTTGTCACCATCACTAGGAGGCGTTAAATTATATCGTACGGCATACCAGTCCGCAGCGCGGCATAATATCTGTAACTCGCTACTTGGGATATCCTCCCATGAATCTTCCGCAGCATCGAGCGCACGGAGAACTGGGAGAGTGATGGGAAGGATAGTGGCGAGTCCATGGAGACCGAGTGGGGAATTGAGTATCTTGTTGAGGTGGTCAAGGATGCGGATATGTGGATTCCCGGCTTCAAGTTGAAGTTCAAGTTGGGTGGTTTGAATGGAGAAATCGATGATGGCCTGGTATCGTGGCGATTCCGTATGAGGCTGGTTGGGACCTGGGCTTTGTACACAGCCGTAGCTGAATATGAGCCGGCTTAAGGATACACTTTCACAGTGTAGCGAGTCTGGGTGCGCGTTGATGACTTGCACAAAGTCTACAAGTCGCTCGACTCGTTGAAGGCGCTCTATAAGTGGGATAATGCTGGGCTCTCCAACCTTGGCTTGAAGGCGGAAGGCGAAAGCACCTGTCGACGGATGGAATGCAATATCTTTATCAACATGCTGCTTGACAAGAAGCCCTGCTGGGATTGCTGTTTCCATGTGCCCTTCTGCAATCATGATTGCACACTCTTCAACATCTGGTTGCCGAGGGCCAACTGGTCCGCTTAGGGCGCTTAGTGGATTTGACGGCGATTGATCAGAACCACCAACAGGAATTGTAGGTGCTTCTTTTTGCTCCAACGTTTCGATTCCTTGAAACGAGACTTTGAGTACGTCTTTCGCCCAAGGCTTGCCTGTCCGGGGTGATTTGTTTTTTGACGGCAATAAAGTGGAAAGCATCACATATAGATCTGGCTGGCCTTGCCGAGAAGATAGCGTGCTTTTAGGGTTTTTCCGTAGCGTAAACTTCGCACGGCGGCTATGCAAAGCTCGTATATTAGTGTAGTAGGATATCATAGATGTTGAGAGTAAATGTAGACTTGACAAGAATGCGTATGTCGGAGCAGGGGACACGGATTTAAGTGGTAGCTGGATGTGGCTTCTGACTGTTGGCCCATCGAGTACAATTGAATCTGCAACCGGTCTGGGCCCTTCGGAGACGTTGGTGCTAGAAACTGTTAGCTGATGACATTGGGAACAAGCTGCGGGTACAAACATCTCTATTAACCACCAACGCTCCCCGCTCATGCCTGAGCTTAGAGCCAAGTACCAGTTTGGATCCCATCCGGGCTTCTTGAACCAAGACAGCTGCAGCGTGTCTCGCGGTAGGAAGGGTTTTAACTCGTCTTGCGGCAGACGAGGGTTCCTGACGGGTAACCAGCCCACGGTGTAGGCGCGGCTGACGGTGTCTTCGGATATCAGGACGCAGTGGAGATTCTCAATATACTCGTGTCCATTCGAGGCAGGGTCAACGGTCTGGTTATTGAGCCTGTATTCGGCCTGGCTTGTGAGCCTCGATGACGGACTGATGGCAAATTTTCCAGTAATATACTCAACGATGACGTTGATTCGATACTGGGAAGTAAGCTGCACGTGGAGCTCTGGCTCTTGTTCGACCGCCGTTGGCTTTTTGAAAGACAATGCGAGATCTCTGTTCGCGTATAAGGGCTTCGTCCGGAGGCTCTTGTACATGCTTTCAAGCATGTGCGAAACGTGCATGGTAATGACAGACCGCAATAACCTCTCCACCGATAAAGTAGTGAGCTCAAGAGGTATTTCGACATCTTTCACCTCTTTCGAGTCTCGAAACCAGCGAATGCCAATTTGGCTTGTCTCTTTTTCGTCATGATAGGCGCCCTTCTTCTTTCCACTGACAACGCCAATGATGATCCAACTCTTCGGTCCGTCTTTACCATATCTGTCGACCCAGTACTGGATTGAAAGGGATCTCCGTAATGGCTCGACCATCAAAGAGTCAATCCATCTCGACCTGCCAATCTCATAGGCTTGCCGCCTGAGCTCAGATACCTTATGTGTTAAAGTCAAATCATGTAGAACTTTGTAGCATCCTGCCAACCCATCCTTTTCCAGAACCGTATTGACCTTGGCCTCCAAGGAGTAACGCATCTGATCCGTCAGGGCTGAAGGAGACGGAGAGAACAAAAACCGGAAGTCGATGAACCAGAATTGCTTGTCAGGATCTTCATCGGCGATCGTGAGATCGACCTCAAACTCTCCCTCTACTCTGAAAGTTACGCGGCCTGATTTGATTGTGTAGTTTCTGAAGTGATAAGGTATCTTGTCGTAGTCATGTAGATTCAATCGTATCGATAATAATGTGTTCAGATTCTGTAGTGATTGGAGGATCTCCTTTGCTGTCAAGGGCGGGGGCTCAATATAGCCAAGCTGTACTGTGTTAGTAAAAACAAAGCCCTCGAGGGGCTCAACTTACGTCTGGCATCCATGATGCCTTTCCGGTGGACAGCACCTCCACAGCCGTCCTCAGGTCAGGGTTGGGTAATCTCGCATGGACCAAGCTTCTCTTGACCTCGCTCAACTCATGTACCGCAATATCATAGTAGAGCTTCTGCTCATCTAGATGGGCTTTGAGGTCTATAACCCGACTGACTTCTTCGCTTATCCTACTCCACTGCGTGATGACGAGCGCCTTTGTCCAATTCGAATGTACTCCTTCTGCAAACTTGAGCAGATTGACCTTCTTTTTGATGTTTTCGGCGGAGTTATCGTCCGGGCCACTTACAAAACTCACAGCATTCGAATTGTCGGGCGACTGCTGTATGTTCATTCCAGCCAGCTCGAGCAATTTTCCAGACAGCTGGTTGTGTGTTACTTGCGCTAATCTCGTGAGAAGATTTGGTAGCGACTCAAATCCCTCAGTAATGTGATTTATCTCCGGAGGAGTGCTTTTGGGCTTGATATTGGCATCCTTTGACGTTGATCCTGCCGAGTGACCTGCCGATTGTGTCATTGGCGCACCGTTCGGTCCGTTCATTTGTACTGATTGATTCGGAGGTTGCTGCTGATCAGATAGGCCAGTCTTTTCCGCGGCTCGACTCGAGGCTTGCGATGCGCCATTAGTGCCATTCGGGGCACCGTTTCTATCGTGGTTTGTGTGCGCCCCAGTTCCATAACCGTTCTCCATTATGACGCCGGGCATGTTCCCTTCCACTTGCCCCTCTGCCCCTCCAGCGCCGTCGCGCAGTTCCCCACCTCTCTCCTCTCCCAACCTGGGCTGTACTTGCGACTCTATCTTGGCTGCTTCGGAGACGTCTGCATTGGTCGTGACGAGTGCGTCCGCTGAAGCTGTCGTAAGGGCGTGTTGTCACTGTCCTTCAGTTTGCATCTGCGTTCGCAGTGAACTATAGGGTGGTCTCTAACCACCGTGCGACTATGATTCTGAGAACCAGGTCAGCAGAAACTAAACGTGCGATGTGTTGGTGATGATGCGACGTTGGAACTCTGTTCCCAGGGCCCTTGGACCAGTGATTGTCGACACTGGATTGGCTCAGTCCTTGCGGCGAGTGCTGAAAAGTTTTCGCTTTGAGAATGGAGTCGCTTTCAAAGGAGATGGTGTAGAGTAAGTTACAGGGTTCGTAGGTGTGGATATGTGTGTTGTTGAGCGTCGTGGTTTGTGTTGTTCCATGATATTATTCAGGCTCAGTTCTTTGAGGCACGGGCGTCAGTCAAGAGAGGGACGAGACGGAGCCCGCGAGCATCCTCCGAACGCGATTGACGTCACGTGTTTAGACCATGTGGTAACGCTGATCATTATCTCTCCGGGTACTTTTGTATGTGGAGCACTCGGTGAGTCTCCGCACCTTGTGAGCGACTGAACTTCACCACAGCGGACAACAATGACCTTGAGACTGAAGCTTCATGTTCATGTTAATATATGTAACCATATCTTATGAATAGAAGCTATCTCATGCAGTACACATATATTGTTATGAAAGCTTTGGCTTTATAAACGAACAAAGATAACCGCCGTTACACCAAGCTTTCTCCGTTATCCACCTGTGGCTGACAGGTGAAGCTCATGGCCAGCTGAGCTGAGACCTACCTCTCGAAATGCCCAACGAGCGTCGTTCGCGTCGACCACTCCCTGAACGACTACAGTCAACAACAAGTATAAAGTACTCCTTACGCTCGCACTCATCTTCCTTTGAAGCAGATGACGAGCGATCGAGCTCCGACGTCGAAAGAACCATGGGTCCGGATACAGGAGGCCATCGACGCGCGGGGTCACAATACGCTGGGGAAGATACGAGGCTGACCAGCAAACGCGAGTTGGCAGGATGGTACGCCTACGGATTTGCGGCTGAGGTCTTCGTTATTTGCGGTATGGGTGAGTAAATGTATTCATTCAAGGGGTTATCCTGCATCGCACTATGCGCTGGGCATATAGTGCCTCCCCGCCTCTCGACTTCGCCGAATAACTTTATTCGCCGCTTCGCTCACAAGAATCTGGTTGCTAATGTCTATCTTTAGGGTCTTTCGTTCCTATCACGCTCGAACAACTGGCAAGAGAGAATGGTGTCCTGCTGTCGGATAGAACGACTCCTTGCGTCGCCAGTTCCACATACCCCAACTCGACTGGGAATGCGGCCTCGTTGCTTTCCCGCGGGAACCATACCCCCGAACCAGACCAATGCGTCATATATTTTCTTGGAATGGAAATCAATACTGCCAGCTTTGCGATGTACTCGTTTTCTCTGTCGGTCCTGTTTCAGTTCCTCGTCGTCATATCCATATCATGCGCAGCAGATCACGGAAATTATCGCAAGAGGTTGCTCTTGATATTTGCATGGACGGGGGCTATTGCTACGATGCTATTCCTACCAGTTGTTCCCTCGGTGTACCTAATAGGTGCTTTACTCGGCATCATCGCAAACACATGTTTGGGCGCTTCCTTTGTTCTATTGAACTCCTTTCTTCCGTTGCTTGTTAGACATCACCCCGAAGTACAAGACGAGGATTTAGGCTCCGACGAAAATTATACAGAGGATGAAGAATCAATAGCTGAAGATGAACCTCCACCCAGTCTTACTAATTCGACAAGCGCCCTCCTAAATCCGACCCCTTTGGCCGTGCCAGCTACCTCAACCGCTCTTAAGCTCTCAACTCAGATATCCAGTCTAGGTATCGGGATCAGCTATTCTGCTGCCCTTTTTGTCCAAATATTATCAGTCATGATCCTTTTTGGTCTCGGGTCATCCACATTCTCTCTCCGCCTCGTCCTTTTCCTGATAGGGCTTTGGTGGTTCGTATTCACAATACCAGCCGCCCTCTGGCTTAGGCCTCGCCCAGGACCACCTTTGCCCACGAATATGGCAACCTCTGGGTTGACCTACATTAAGCACTCATGGGCGTCACTATACAGGACTATCCGCCTCACTCCCGCTCTGCCAGATATCCTTCTCTTCCTTGCATCATGGTTCCTCCTTTCGGACGCCATCGCCACTGTGTCTGGAGTCTCAATTCTCTTCGCCAAAACCTCGCTCGGAATGCCCCCTCTCGCGCTGGCAGGGATCTCTGTGATCGTCACCATTGCGGGTATCCTAGGAGCATTCACATGGCCGCACATCTCCCGCTTCCTAAAACTGACTCCATTGCATACGATTCTGACCTGCATATTTCTCTTTTCTCTCATCCCGCTGTACGGCCTTCTCGACTATATCCCGATCTTCTCCACACTCACAAGGCCATGGGAGATGTACCCTCTGGGGCTCCTTTATGGCTTTGTCCTCGGCGGATTGTCATCATACTGCCGAAGTCTCTATGGTGAACTGATCCCCCCCGGATACGAAGCTGCGTTTTACGCTTTGTATGCGATTACAGACAAGGGAAGTAGCGTGTTTGGTCCTGCTATTGTCGGAATGATCGTGGATCGAACGGGCGGTATTAGACCGGCGTTTTGGTTTCTGTTCTGTTTAATCATCGCCCCAGGGTTTATAATCGTGTGGATCGACGTGGATAGAGGGAGAAAAGACGGGCAAAAGATAGGCGTGTTGATTAAAGCAGCTGATGGCTTAGAAGGCACGGAAGATGACGCTGCTGAGGAGGCTCTTCACCTGGCTTATGATAGCGAGGAAGAGTTTGAGCGTCATCCTGGGAGGTGACGATGTTGATGATTTGGTGATAAATATTGTATCTTGCAGGCTTGTCTGTTGGCGCATGTGGCGTGGCCGCGCTGGCCTTTTTTATGCGTATACTATGCTGGGCAATCCTCAAGGCATTTTGTCATATATATTATACCCAGCGTAACTATACCTCGATATATTTTCAAGGGTTATGTATCGAGTTTTCTGAACCAGTTATTTGCACTTGTTCCTATGCTCACTTGTTGTATTCGTCAATCGTCTGTTACAAAGTTCTGGTACCTAAGAAGCTCTGGAGATCGTCCTGTAATGGCAAGACAACTTGATCTAACACTGCTTGACGATAGACTTCTTCACTCTTGCCAGATTCTTCGTCGAAGTAGCTTTTAACACAGTGCCAGATTGCCCCATGGAATCCGCTGGATAAATCGTCCTGAACGGCTAGGAGCCATTTCCTGACTTCCGAGAGTTTCATGAGCCTCTCGACGGATTCTTCCGGGGGGTCTAGGCTGGCGGTGCTTTTTCCTTTTATACGTGATAGGTGCTGCTCAAAGGACTGTCCAGTGGATAGCTCAAGCAAGAGGATTCCAAGGCTCAAAAGGCTGTAATTCCGCGACTTCTGACAAGGTGAGGTTTTGTTGTCCGCTGTGTGTTTTTCGATGGAATGTAGGATGTACGGCTTGCTCAAGTCAACAGACCCGTCTCCGGGCGCGTCTGGGGTCCGATCAAAGACAATGTCTTCCTTTCCCCATGACTCTTGGATCCACTGCGTGGCTTCTAACTGTACAAACGATGAAGCTAGTATCAGTGCTAGCGACATGCGGTCTTTTCGAGACAAGGTATGCCCATAATTATCCGGGTCAGGCATAAGAAGCTTGTTCAGACTGGTTGCTTCATTGTCTGTAACCTCCTCGGATGGCTTTTCTTCGCCTTGTTTCTCTGGTTGTGGGATTGAAAGTGCCCTGCGGAGTGTTCCTCCATGGTCAAGACAGAGCCCAAGACAGATTTTTCTCGTTTTACATCTCCGTATAGCAGAGCATATGTCAATTACCTCCAGCAGGGTATTCGGTTTCGAAGCGTGGATTGGTAATTCATGTGGAGTGATTTTCGGAGCTTCGGACATAGCCCACCCCACAGCTTTTGAGACTGGCTTGACTTTGCTTGTCTGGGCCGACTTGCCATTCATCATACTGCTCTGGACCTTGCCGAAGCTTTGGTTAAGGACAGGGCCAACGGAATTCGACATGCTCATGGAATACCCTGCTCCCTTTTTACTAGATATCAACATCTTCGTAGATATACCATGTGGACCAGATTGTTTTTCGAAAAGTATATGGGTCTCCTCAATTGGCTGCAATCCTTTATTGCCTGTCACAGCCGATAATGCCACAGGCCCCGTGGAAGGGTTAGATTTGGATAAACCGCCACCTTGTGACTGCGAGGTAGGCTTGGGTTGGTTTGCGCGTTGTTCGTCAGCAGAAGATTCCGATTCGAGTATCTGAACCTCAACATCCTGCCAGCGAGAAGCATACATAGAAACCCTGAAGCATGGCCGAGTGCTTTGACTGACCTCCTTCGATTGCTTCCAAGAGGCTTTCGTACGCTTTGGGTATAACCTCTTCTCCAATTGCAGCTTTGCCTGATGCCGAGATTGTGAACAGCCAGCGCCAACGCACAAAACCCCATATAGGTTTTTCGCATACAGCCGAATGTCATTGAGCGGGGGATTGAACATAGACGTTGGCTTGGCTGAACGATACGGCTCGAGCCGTTCCGTCTTGTCCGTGAACCGCTCTAGCTTCCGATTCTCGCTATCCAACTCGTCCAGCAACCTCTTAAATTTTTTAAGCTTCATACCGAATTTCACACGCCGCCCAAATTCATAATGATTGTCTTTTCGTGGTGCCTTTATCAACAGCGATTGAAGGTCCGCACGTGTCGTCTTGAATCTGCGTTAGCCAAACCCATACGAGAGAAATGCCTAACTTACCCTATCGCTGTGATCGATTTTGAGGTCTTTCGCAATAGTTTTCATGATTTCCTCTATATGTTTGATCGTATCAAGATATGCTAGATAAGATTCATCCAACCTTTCTTCGAGCCTCTTCTGCATCCCGCCGTCTTTCCAGCAGGCACCACCTGGGTCAGATAACATCTCGTCGACCTCCTCGCTTTCCGCTATGGACGAGAGCAAAAGCTTCATCGTGAGGTTATAATTGATATGCTGGTCCCGGAGTTTCCGGATCTGGTTTGGTAGTTCAGAGTCGAACTCCAAGAATGCCCGAATTGGGTCCAGTCCATTCTCGTAGTGCTCAAGGGCGGAGATGAAGAGGGGTAGAACAGCAAGGACTATGCCTGCGACCTCGACACCACTCATGTTGCTGATACGGTTGCAGAATGCTGCCCTGAACCTCCAGTAGCTTACAAGAACAGCGATAACACACAAAAGTCAACAAGTGGCATGCTGTCATTTATTACTGAGTGTTGAACGTGTGGGGTTTTTCGTGCTTGGTCACAATCCAAAATGAGGCTGCGGCTGAAATAAGCGTCCATGCACAAACAGGGTTGTTGATCCCACGCAACCCCTCCAACTACCCAAATATTCCATCGTCGCTTTCGGCTGAAAACTGACCAACGTTGCAATACTTGCGCTCCGCGTTTGGAGCCCTCTAGTATTGGGGGCCGGCCTTGAACGGCGAGAAGGAATTATGTCGGCTTCGGCAGCTCATGTCGCGACCTCGTCGTGCTTGGAAGCATTTGGAGCTCTTCGGGGCCATCTCCAGGCGGCTAAACCAGGCCTTGCAGCGCAAGTTTCTGATGCTGATATCGAAGACGAGTTTGGAAGGTTTCGATTATGGGCTGCTAACATAGGCGCCCTTTCGAGAGGGCACGGCTCGCTTGATTATAGGCTTCGCGATGCGCCTGTGGTCCTAGAAGGGGCCCTTAAGCTTCTAAACGAATTACAGCAAGAGCTTCATCAAAGTAGGTGCTCCCTCCCTAGGTCTATTGCTACCTTTTCTAATCCGAGATAGTGTGCCTTGTCCTATCTGGCGCAAGACTTCCATATGAAGCGCAGATATCTTCACGTGCGGGCCTTGCAGATGACTCGGACGCATCCTCATTGTCAAGCGATAGCGAGTCAAGTTCTGACAGTTCATCGGACAGTGAAGATGAGAAATTAGCTCCTAGCGAGCTCCGTCGTCGAGTGAATGCGATATCTAATATTAATGACAACCTTTATCGCTTGTCTCGCTCAATACGAGCGCCGGCATCGCACTCTAGATCACTGAAAGCTCTGTCTTATAAGTTGATCGATAAAGAGACTGGAGTTGACGTTGTACAACAATTCGCTACAGTGGACTTGGCCTTCACAAAAGATCTCTTTTCACAGCTACGTCGAAATGCGCAGGATCAGTATGGGAACTACCCAATGCTCGACGATGCCGATGTAGCTATGATTAAAAGGCTTGCCCAGGGTATAACTCGTAGAAGGCAGCAATTTCTTTATTGGAAACATCATAGGAAAAAGCTTGGTTACAATGCCGAAAAGGAGAGTTTGAAAATCCCAAAACTAGCACCAACTGTCCAGTTAAGGGGTGACGAAACGAGGGAATCTGTTGCAGGCCCGCGTGCCTCGTTACCAGTTGTTGGCAAAGCGCAAACGGAATCTTCCAGACCTAAAACCACCCTCACCGAAACTACTGCAACACTCTTCGTTGCTCCGGCTACTGTTCTAGATGGCAACCAGTCGGTTACCTCGTATGCTACGACTGCCCGTGGTCTAGATGGCAGTAGGATTGAATTTCCCAAGTTACCAAAGAGCATCAAGAAAGGCAAGGATTTTGAATGCCCCTACTGCCTAATGATATGTCCCCCGCATTATCAGATGCCACGTGCTTGGAGGTACGTATGGCCAAATATTTCCAGCTTCAGAGCTGCGCTGACAGAGTTTAGGGCGCATTTGCTACGAGATTTAAGGCCGTATATGTGCACTCATAAACATTGTCAACAGTCAGATGAGCTCTTTGCCACCAAACAAGAATGGCTGAACCATGAACACACCCACCAAAAAGCCTGGCAATGCCCAGAGCATGCCTCGGCGCATTTCTCAACACCGGAAGATTTGACGGGTCATCTACTAGCCGAAACCCACGAGTCTCTAGAGAGAATGGGCCTAGAAGATCTGCTCGCCATCTGCGAGACCGTTCGTCCAGACTCTAGGACAACATGTCCAATCTGTTTCGTGGATACTGGCTCGTCGTATGGTCTGGAGAACCACTTGGCAAATCATCTAGAGCGGTTTGCGGCATTTGCGTTGCCTAGAGATGTCGATAGCGACGCTGACGAGGGGTCTCACAATGACTCCAATATGTCTGAACATGTTATGGCCAGGTCTGATCAGTCAGATGTTTCAGAATTATCTCATGCATATGATTGGCATAAAGAGAGAATTGAAATTATAGGATTGGCGAGGAATCTAACGGATATTCTTTCGAACGGTTCTAGCGACACAATCTCCGATCTTAAAAAATTATACGATCAGATGATGCGCATCACGGACTTACCTACCGAGATAATCTATACGCTCAGTTTCGACCTCCAATTCAATGCAGTTTTGAAAACTATCCCAAAACTTTTAACAGAATTGTTGGGAGTCGTGGCCCCGGACTCCGATGAAGATAACTTTGAGGAGCTTACATCGGAGCTTATATTCCAAATGGAGAGACTAGACAGAATTATTCAGGAGTATGCAGTCGACCATGCATTAGACTCTTCCCATCCTCGGCTGGGTATAAATACTGCTCTTTCCGACCAAAACCCAGAAAATAGACTCAAACAAAGCCAAACGGATGGAGAACCCGCTCCCCCACGAGATAGTAGCCCAGATAGTATAGTTAGCAGATCGAGCTCTATTCTTTCGATGATGGATCTTACTAAATTACAACCATCTAACCCCGCTATAGATGATGTTTCGCCGATACGAGATAGCAGCCTAGACGTTGCGATTAGCACGGCAGGCCTCGATGGTACCTTAATCGACACCTCTACCCAGATCCATGATATACCACCCCGGAAGCAGGAATTTGAGCCCTCTTTCAGGGAGAAACTCACCACGTATAAAGTCTTCACCCTTGTCCCCGACCAGGACAAGACTAGGTCTACAAAGGGAGAGCCCTGGGCCAATGTCCAGATTAACCGGAAATCCTACCCAACCGAGATGATCATCGAAGAAATTGAGGAACTCGACGCCAGCCGCTTCTCTTTCGCCGACAAGATGGCCGGTCTCTCCTTAGACCAGCAGTCGCATGTCAATAATATCCTCAATAGTATGAAACTAGACGACCTCGAGAGTCAGTTCGGATGGGCCCTCGCCCAGCTATACTGTGAGGAGTCAGTCAACCTAAAGACGGGCGAGAAGAAAATAGCTTCGATAACTGTCTATCTTAGACGCGCACCGCTCCCAGACATCGACGTTAACCAGTTGTACCGTGAACGTCAGAATCGAGCTCGCATTCAAGCTTTGGAGAGGCTGAATGCAAATATTCTCCAGCAGGTTCAGGCGGCACAGAAGAAACAAGAGAACAACCCTAAGGTGCTAATCTCCAATTTAACTTTATTGTTAACCGACGCCTACCGGATCCAACAACGATTGCGGGACTTTGCCACCGAAGACAAGGCCACACCAGACGCAATTATTAGACTAAATCGAATTTTCCCAGGCATATGTCTAGGCATTACAAACCTTGTAAAGACTATACGAGAGGGCGTTGTGGATTCCTATGCCGTTACATATATAGAGGCGGCTGATACGCGATGCCGGAGGCTATTTGAAGATGCCTCGAGTTTCTTGGACAAGTTTAAGGAAGGTACTCGACCTAGCTGGGGTAGTCGAAAAAAGTACCGCAATGACATGGAGAACCTGGTGGCCTCCGCACAGCATGCTCTACAGGAAATCAATTATATACTTGTCGGTTGTATGCTTGGAGTTCAGGCGGAAATCCGCGTCATAGGACGCGGACGCGAACAAGACGATCCGACCTCACGTCCACCTACGGGAGGCATCACTCTCCCAACAGAGAACGAAGTCAGTGGCGGATTATCTAGGGCGGGCGAGCACGGGCATAGACCAGAATCGTCTAAGAACTCTCAGGGCACCGATGGTATACTTACCCAAGGCCTAGAAGAGGGTTCTGAAGTTGGACATGAGACATCAGACAAATTTGTTACAGGTCAACGTGGGTCATCGGTCCCTGCACTCGAGACGCGCCCCCGAATGCCGGACTCCAACCCCCAAACTCATGATCGCCCCATCATAATTGATGAACGCCCTCTCAGGGGTATTCTTAAGCCCGGCCGCGGAAAGTTCCCCGATGACCCTAGTCCCACCCGTGAGGGCATCGCGCCGCTCGGGGATGAGATGAATGAGGGGATTTACCTTCGACCGTCGCGTGCCGAAGGAGCTCCGCCGGGCGCACGCTGGACAAAGATAAGCCGCCTCCTTGTGAGTCCTGAGGCGCTACACGAGGGTGGAGAAAGATACGAGGCTAGAGACGATTTTGTGATTGTTTTAAGGGTATTGACTAAAGAAGAGATACAGGCGTATACCGATTCGACAGAGAGAATTCGCGGTGAGTTTCTTATCCCTTATTCGGCAACATTTTTAGGCATTGACTGACGCTACTAAGCTGCGCGAGCAGCTGAAGATGAGGCGCTCTACGAGCGAAGAAGCAGACACGCAGAGCTAAAAGCGCGAGCGTTTGAGCAGGATGGCTCTGATGTAGATGATGAGGGAAATAACTCTGAGTACGAGCGCTCCGGCAAACGCGAGCTAGCACGGCTACCACGGACTCGACGAGATAGCAAGGGCAAGGATGCCACCAACATGTCCAGTACTGACAAGCTCTCCAATGACGACGTCGAGAGTCCCTCAAGTAGTGTCAGCATTTCACTCGATTCTAATGCACAGAAACTTGTTGAGATCTTCTCTTATCCATATCTGCGACAGGAACTTAACAAGATCCTCAACGATGCGACTCTGCGCCTGCTCTTCCGCGAGCACCTCCGCGACACCCATGGCGAGGAGAACCTCAGTTTCTACCTTGAGGTTGACGAGTTTCTGAATTATTGCACAGACGTCATGCAAGTTACGTCTCCGTCTTCGCTCTCCAAGGTTCCCGATAGGAGGCTCGATGTTATCAAGGAAACTATGGCATCCGCGTACGGGATCTACAATGCCTTCCTCGCCCCAGGCTCTCCCTACGAACTCAACATTGACCATTCACTCCGCAGCCAGCTCGCCTCATGCATGAATAAGGCAGTTGGCGGCGATGACTCAATGATCGAGAGTCTGAAGGAGGTCATCAAGCTATTCGAGGAGGTGCATCTTTCCATGTTTGAGCGTATGGCCGTGAGTTCCCCTATCTACATTTCCCCCCTTTTTTCCTTGAAGTATCCGCAATTCTAACTATCAACAGGACTCGGTGCCCAAGTTTTTCAAAAGCGCCAAGTACGAGCAGAACCGTAAAAACTACGACTTCGACTCCACCCCCACCCACCCACGCAATAAAAATGACGGAACCCCCACTGATACACACTTTAACGAGCGATTATCGGGACACGCACAGGATGACGTTGAGTATGGAACGGACGCACCCCCCCGCGGCCGAGCCGATGAAGATGTTGTGCACCCGTCACAGATTGTGCCAGAGGCAGTGATCCAAGAAGAGGTGGACGCGTACGATTCAGACATACCGTTTATTGGGCGTAAGTCTTTAGTATTCCGCTAGGGAGCTGTTGTAGGCATCAACTAATTTTATAAAGCCGAGCGGCCAATGGGACCAGGTCCACCAGAGGAAACAGAGCCAGCAGCGCCTAATGAGGATGACCTCGCCGGGTTTTACTACGGCTACGTGCGCCCCACTAACCATGGTCTTACGCCGATACAACCGACTTTGTTGGAAGGCCGTACAGATGGGGATGTGGACGTTGTGGACGTGTCTCGATGGACGAGAATAAATCGTAGGTTTGTGAGTCCTGAGGCGCTAGACAGGGCACATGAGAAGTACTTTGTGTGGGACCCCTATGTGATTGTGCATAGGATATTAAGTAGAGAAGAGGTGGACGCGTACACTACAGAGTCGACGTCGATTCGAGGTAAGTCACATGCTTTTAGGAAGCTAGTATAGGCATGAACTAACGCAACAAAGCTGCTCGAGCGGAAGAAGGCAGCGACAGGCGTGAGAGCTACGATGCTGTGGGTGACACCTACGTACGCCCGGTAGTGCCATTGTCTGTGCCTCGAGGGGAAGGTGACGACCAACCCTCTAGGTTGCCTCCATCTCAGCAAGATGACAACTATAAAGAGGGCGAAGTTAAAAATGGGCGCGGCTGGAGAGTCCCGGGCAGCTGGTCAGGGCCAGAGCATGGTTACGATAAGGATGATGAATCCGACTCCGACAACGAGCGCGGCTGGAATGTGCCGGACAGCTGGTTGTCAAAGACCGATAACATTCCCACGAGAAAACCACGCGACGAGGGGCCTCGCGCTGACGACGTGCTGGGCGAACCCGCCCGGCCCTCATCGGCCACATCGTCTATCTTTAACGACGACGTTATCCTGAACCCGCATACGCTTCCTAGGGACAGTTTGGACATCTCGCGCCGCATGGACAGCGCTGGCTCTTCCCACCAATCCGCAGAAACCGACAATAAAAGATTACCAGGAAAGAATTACCCGATTCTCCCGCCCCATCCCCCCTCTGCCCAATTCAACACCCCCCCGGACCTCACCTCCTCCACCGCATTTGCCCCCTCACTGGTATACCCATGCACTTTTGCCTTCGCCGGCTGCAGCTCATCCTCCTCCTCAAAAGACTATTGGAAACGCCACGTCGACAGCAACCACATGAGCTTCGTCTACTGGGAGTGCCCTCTCAAACCGTGTCCGAGGCCCCTGTTCCATACGGAAGACCTCCTCGAGCGGCATCTGAAGTGGGTGCACGAACCCCCGGATCACGAAATAGCGGCGCTGGTAAAGAAGGGGGAGCGGCCGGGGAGGAGACTTATTGAGGAGATACGCTGTCCAGCGCCGGGGTGTATTCATGGTTGGAAGGGGATTGGGAAGTTAGTGTGGGATGAGAGGATGGAGCATGTGGCTGGGCATTGGGAGGCGGTAGATAGAGGAGAGGAGGTTGGGGGATGGACCGAGGAGGGAGGAGGCTTGTTGGAGTGGGCGATTAGAGAGGGGGCTGTTACAAAGGGAAAAGGGGGGCGGCTGATGTGTCAAGAGGCACTGGGATTATGGCGACCGGAGAAGCCACTCAACGAGAAGACACCCACTTACGACGACGCGCCGGGTCCCTCCTCGACCCACGACAGATCCCCGTTCAGTGGCGACTTTTTCGAGCCAAACCCATTCACTCGTTCCTCAACCACAAAGTCGGCGACTGATCAGACGACGAACCGTCTCGAAGGAGATCCGTCGGTTGAATTCGTGCCTGAGCATCGTGGAGAACCCTACAACGCACCATTAAACGTTGACCTCCAGCCACGACGCACAGAATCTCCCGGATATTCCCAGATATCAAGATACACAGCCTCGACCTCAGACTATGATTACGAAGACGATTCAACGGGTTCACGCATAAACCCGCGCACCCCTCTTGCTCCAAGTCTTCCACCGGCTACAGACCTCAACGCCAATCTGCCATCCTCAGCAGCAGCCGATTTCGCAGCAGCCGCTAAGGCGACTGCAAACGCCACCGCGATGCTTGTTCACCAACGGGATCACCTTGGAGTGGACCCCACCACCCAAGAAACGATGCAGCGCGACGAAGGGAGCAAGCCCCTCGACAACCGCGATGTCGACGCCGCCCTTGAATCCTCGAGCTCCACTAACCGTTGGACGGCAGGTCTCCGCGAAGCACGACAATTAACCAAAAGCGTGTCGGGGCTCGCGAGAAGTCTCAGCGCCCTCAGTACTCGCGACAAAACAAGTCCTGCCTCTCACGAAACGGCCAGCGGCGACGAAGGGAAGAAGCCAATTGGCTCCGCGCCTGGCCCGCCCCCACCACCTCCCCGGCCGTCATCGGCCACGCCCTCGGCCCCGTACAACGACGACCACCTCGAGCTTCCGGATCTGCAACCCCCGTGGCTACAACTCGAATCACCCCTGTCTTTGGCGATGAGCGACGACGATGGTCTGCATCTCTATCCGCGACCGCTTTCGGATGTGGGAGATGAGACGCCGCTAGACGACAAGAGTTTCAGGAGGCTCAAGAGGGTTTTTAGTAGACGGAACTGGACTGAGAAGGGGAAGGGGGAGCCGAGGGGGAGGGATAAGGATAAGGAGGAGGATGGCGGCGGGGGTCGGAGGTCTAGCCTGTTTCGGTCGAGATGAGGGGTGGTTATGGGATAGCAAAGAAAGGGTGGGAATGCTATAATAGTAATACATGTTCCGTCAACTGCCATTTGAAGGCCAATGAAATTTCTCTCCAAGCACAACTGTAGTCGCGAGCCACAGAAACCTCCTTAGCCCAACTACACTCCAACCCTCCAGCTCTCAAGCTACTCACTCACCAACACGACAGCCTCATGTCACCCCTCAATGCTCAAAACACAAAATACATCTTTCAAAAAGAATCATACAGTAGTATACCGTGCATCAAGCACGCTAGCTAAACGCCACCAAAGCCAGCACCCAATCTCTACCTCCCCATCCATCAATCTATGTTACATACAGACCTCCTCCGCCCCCTCCTTCCCATCCCTCCCCCTTATCCCCACCCCTCACCACCCGATTCCAACCTTAAAACTGTCATATCGATCACGACCTCCCTCCAAAAAACCTGTTCACCATGCCCCCGGCAAGATTCCTTGCCAGACCCCCAGAGTAGAGCGCGCTGCCCGCCAGATTCGACGCGTGGCTGAACTTGTCGCAGCGCGAAAAGGCGAGGGTATTCGTGATAGTAAGGACGAGCGCGATGACTGTAGAACGTCAGTAAACCATCCATCTCCCTCCCATCCGCCTCCCCAATTCCCAGAGACCACAGCACACCCCCACGAAGAAAGACAGAAGTACGAAAGACCAACTCACCAACAAGCGTCAACCAAATAAACTCAAACCTCACCACCGCCAACACCGCCAACGCCACCCACAAACACGGCTGCGCATACATCGCCAGCCAAAAAAACCGACTATCCGTCGCATTCACCACCTTCGTCGCCGGATCCGCGCTCTCAAACACCCACTGCGAGTCCCCCGTCGCGACATCGACTTCGTTCCACCACCGCAGCCCGACGAGTCGGCGCCCGGCGATGTTCTTGAGGTAGTAGAAGTCCGCTGCGAGGAGGAGGATGGTGATGATGAAGATGAGGACGAAGTTGGAGGTGAAGAGGAGGCCGAAGAGGTAGACTAGGAGACTTGCTGGGGTGTGTTAGTATACCTTCTCCATATCGCATTCCCATCGCAGCGAGGGCATATGGGGGGAAAGAGACGTACATATCCTAAACCCCAGAAACCAAAGCAGTGTAATCGGATGTGCGCTCAGGCGCCAGCTAAGCTGTCCAGGCTGATTAGGCGTCTCCATCTTTCCTTCCTTGTTCCTTTCCTTCCTTCTGTTTCCTTTAATTCCAACTCTCTCCCGCTATTCTATGCGTCCAAAAGCCCCGTACTCGCAATATCGTATCGTATCGTAATCGTTCCGCACCGTAGTCGTTCGTCGTGTGGTTATATTCGTTGCGCAGAGTTGATGGGACCGCGGAAGGGACATATACGTGGAGCTTTCCGTTAATCAATCACGAAGAGCCAAGAGCCGCGCGTGAGGGCGGTGAGTAAGGGCGCGGGTGGCAGAATCGTTACGCGGCCGCCAGTAACGACTGACAGGGGGTCAGGTACAGGGGGGTGGACCAACGATATCAACGACGTGGTTTATGCGATAGACTCGGGTAAATTTTATGTTTCGGTCAGAGCAGGAATTCAATTTATATTTTCCTGGGTTAAAAATGCTTATATTCATTTGCTTGCGGAATACTACAGACGCACGCATGCTAAAAAGAAGTAGACTGGATTAGAAACAGGCCAATCAATATCCCCTCCTCGGCCGCCAGAACTGCATCGTCAGTTCCTGAGGAACCCTATCTGATTGCAACCTCTCCCACGACCCAAGTTCTGGCTGGTCCGCAGCACCACTGAAATGTGTTCGCCGTCTCGGCATCCATTGGTATTCGGCGCTGGGACCGCTTGCTGGGGTGTAGAAAAGCATGTCGGCCGGCGCGGCGGTATCATGCATCTGCGCTTCCACGTCAAATGGCAGTTCTTCCTCGTAGTACATGTTTTCATCGATAAGATCGAGTCCATCCTGTTGCTGCTCATACATATCACCGTAGTTAACTTGCCCGTCTACCATCTCGATGGGATTGTATTCTTGGGGAGCCTCAGCGTCCAGGCGTTCTCTCTCCCACTGGCCTCCTTCATATAGGAAAATAGCACCATGCCCTTGTTCTTCTGGGTTACGCCCATACTGTTCTTCTTGCGCTTCAAGTGCCTGATTCTGAAGTTGCCGGGTGTAAATCGGCTCCATGGTCTCAAGCGGGGATATGGTTCGTGGTTGAACTGGCTGTATATGAGCAGCGCCTGTAGAGAATCCACGGGTGGGAATTATTAGTTGAGGTGGTTCAATGTGTATAGATGTAGAAGTATCCTCGATTCGATGTGAATCGTGCTCGTTAGTCATGTAACCCCTGTCGTCATCAGGCTCGTTTGGCTGATACCCAGCAGCATCAGTATATTCGATCCGGGTTTGCCCATAGACTGGCAAATTAGACTCGGGCACAGAGCCATGAATCTGATATTGTCCTGATTGACTGGTACCCTCATTTCGCCTACCATCAGCAAATCCAGACTGTGGATGGCCTGTCTCGTTTTCCTTGTGCGGGTCTATTAATTCAAGCCTGAGAGATCCATTGTTTTCCTCTGGCTCACGAGAATATATCGCATTTGATACGTCTATGTCAAGAGCTGGACCATCGGAAGTACCGCCAACTTCTTCAGCTGCAACTTTTGGAGCCGATCGCCTCTTAATGTATGCTCTCTGAGCAAGCACAGCACGAGACCTGATGCTCTGCTCTTCAGAGTCCGGATTTTGGTCTGGTTGAACAGAATTACCTTGGGTTCGATCATCGGCTCCCATGCTTTGCTCTGCTGTTGTTTGCCTAGCATGGTCTGTGTGTTGCTTTGGATCAAAGGGAGATTTCGTGTGGAATGACTCAAGACGCGTCTCCAAGTTCTCATTGGGCCGCCCAGGATCTCTATGAGGAGCGCAATCATGAAGTACTGCCCTGTTGGCTTGTAGCTGATAAATGCTATCATCGTCATCGTATTCAGTGCGGTTCTGCTCTTTCATATCATGGGCGGATAAGGCATTGGCTGGCTTCAGCGGCTTTCTGATGACCAGTTGGCTATCGTTACCGTCACGGCGCGTCCTTCCCACAGCTGGATTGTAAGGAGAATCAACTTCCGAGTCAATCTCGGCCTGTATCCCAACTTCTTTATATATACCAGTCCGAACTGAAATCCGTTGACGAGAAGTTCGCGACATGCCCCTTTCATTTCGAGATGCATCCACCACGATAGCTTTGGTCCGAGCGATTGGAGATCTAACTGATTCTGACCAAGTACAGTAACTCGTCGACTTTCTTGAAGCATTGTGTGACTCTGTGGGGGGCCGAGGGATAAATATCTGGTCAAGTTTTGGCTTGGGAAGGCTAAACTTGTGGGGAGTGGATCTCGTCGTACTGAAGCCTTCATATAGAACCTTCTCGTTTAGCTCCCTCTCTGGGGACACTGGCGGGTGAGAATGGTGCCCTCTGGCGATAGAAGTGGCTTCAGTTTTTCCTGCATCTGAAGGCAACGTTGAGGCCTCTCTTCCACGGTTAAAACCAGTCTCTTTCAGTGGCTGCCGAGCAGGAACAAAATAGTTTGAGATCTCATTTCTTGCCCTCTCTCTCTCACGCTTTGTTTTCTGACCGGACTTGGATACGATTACCTCCTTTTCGCTGTCAGCTGGCTGCCTGCTTGACTGCTTTAAGAATTGCATCTCCGAAAACGCCAAATCAGGTACTGATACAGTCAGCAGAAAAATTATAGATTTCCGTGTCATACTTACATCCACGATTGCGGGAAGGGGATGATGCCCTGCCATTCTTGAATATGCCAGTACCAGGACGCATCTACCAGAAATTAGCCACTTTTTCAGGAGTCACATTGAAGGCTACATACGGTCAACCGATCCTGCGCCACATTTTTCGATCTGAATCCATTTATCAGATCCTCCCCGGCCTTCTTGGATGTCTTCGCGGCATCGCCCCTTTTCACTTTGATGACCTTCCTCTTCGCCGGTTTGTCATCCTCGGCAGCATGCTTTCTCGCTTTCTTAGACTCATACTTGTCTTCCTTTGTCTTATGACGACTCCTCTTCTCAAATGTTTCTTTGTGCTGTGGTTGATCAGACTCGGATTCGCTGTCGTCTGTGGTTGACGAGGCAGGCTGCCTGTGCTTTTTGGCTTTTTTGGAAATATGTCTGCTCTCGTCCTCACTGATAACTTGACCAATCGTCGTCTCTCGTTGTGGCAGCACTTCCCTCTCGTATGCTGGTTGGATCAAAGAAGAATCGAAGGAATCACGCCTTTTTTCTCTGTGGGTTCTTTCGCCTGGAACAGTTTCATCGTATCGTTCCGGAGAAGCATGTCTGAACCCCGGTGTCTGAGGAAGAAAGCCAACTGCATGAACAGCAAAGTCAGTGCTCCGAGAAACTGTTGAGAAGGGTTTGTTGGTTTCTATAACGCTCACTTGCAGGAGAATGCGTCTGCGCCGGCTGTTCCGAAACTTCCGCCAACCAATCGTAGACATATCCATTTCCGGGTGCCTTGATGTGAGATCTGACTCGTTTCTCGGCAGCGTCTCTCCCTCTCCGGCGTGCAGGAGTGTCGCATCCGATGTCCGCAGGCTGGGCCGGTTTCCGCCCATCATCTGCATATCGGGGAGTGGGCTCCTCTTGGCGGCTAGGGCGCCGCCGTTTCCGAGACGACCTGTGATCGTCCATGAATCGGCAGGAGAAGATGTGGACGCAGGGTGGGGGTGTGTGAATGAAATGGAGTGTACGTAGAGACAAGAATGAGAAAAATTGGTAGACACTGCAAAGCAGCGACCCGATTTCGGGATCGGGATCGGGATTGGGTCAAAGGAAATCTCTCATATTACCGTTGTTGTGTGTTGGGGCAGAGATGCAGCGGCAAGGGCACCGTGAGGCATTTTCAAAATTAGAAGTGCCGTATGCCCAGCTTCAAGTTAAGGCAGGCACAGAGTCAATGGCTGCTTCCTTTTTGAGACATGCGCGCAGAAGTGGGGACAGACTGTAGGAGATGGAAGAAAATGACGAAGAAAACAGAGAGGGACAGATTAATTTGCAGAGAGAAGTGAGGGAGAGATGAAGAATTACCAGTTTCTTATGTGAATATATATGAACAGACGTAATTGCTCCAGGAAAGTGAGGGAGCGTAGAAATAGCAACAACCCAATCACATGACCCATAATCACATGACCAATATCAAACCCGCACAAAATAAAAAAGGTCCATACTCCAGAAAGATCAAACACGTGGGGTGACGAGAGAGCAAACCAGGAGAGCTGCAGCAGAAGCAGCAGTAGCACCAGCAGCTAAGCTGTAAGTACAAAACGACAGGTACATACCACAGCAAGAAAGCAAGTACTCTGCAGGTCAAAGAGTTTCACAAGCCGGCCGTAGCCATCTGCATCCATCCCTAGCGCCTTGTGAGAGCTGCGAGCTGCGAGCTTGTGCGACCAACACCGCCGCGACCTTTTCTCCGCACGGTTCGTGGGTATTTATACAGGTTATACAGGTTATATACAGCACGGAAACTTGGTTGTCGTGCTACGGCGTGCAGGAGGGAGCAAGGTAAGGGAGGGAACAATCTGCTGGTGCTGGTGCTGCTGCTGTGCCCCGTCTCGCCATGCAGGGGCCCTCCGACTAAACTACTACCACAACCGCCACCACAGCCCTCCAGCACCAAACTCACTCACGGGTTGGCTGGCCCCTCGCTAGCCCAAACACACGGTACCCGTCTCTCTGCGTCTGCAGCCCGCCAACGCTGGAGTATTCCCTATTGGGGGGCAAAGAGACAAGAGGGCTGGCTGAGTTGAGGTGAGTATTCCAGGGTGCGTGGGTAATCTAGTGATGGTGCCTGGGTGGTGCTGGTAGTGGGTGGTGCTGGTGGTGGGTGGTGCTGGTGGTGGGTGGTGCTGGTGGTGGGTGGTGGTGCAATTGTGTGTGGGGTCGCGTCTTGCGGGAACGGAGGGGACGGGGAGGGGGGAGATGGGGGCCGAGACGGGGAGTATGCACGGGGACGGGGTGCAGGAGAGAGGCGTATAGGTGCAGGAGGAGGGAGGAATGCGGTTAGTAGTTTGGGCGGGAGGGAGGGTGGTTGGTCGGTGGTTGGCCGGTGGCAGGTTGGATCAGATCCGGTAGAGGCGAGCGGGTGTTTTGAGGGCGGCGGTGGTGATTGTGTTGGAGGTGGTGGTGGTGGTTATGTTGGATGTCGGCTCGGTTCGGCAGGGGCGAGGTTGAGGGTGAGGGTGAGGGTGATGGGGATGGGGACGGGGAGACGGGAGGGAAGGAAGGACCGAAGAGTGAGGGTAATGAGGGGAATGAGGGTTGTGAGAGATGTACAGAGGGAAGGGTGGAGACGGAGAGGGTGTGGTGAGGTGGTATTGAGGGTTGGTGTAGTTTGATATAGATGGATTACGTCAATGATGTTGGTGGTGATAATAAATGGTAAAGTAATGGTCGTCGTCGACTTTCCTGTGCAATGCCATCCGGTGTCATCTGTGCCGTTCATGGTGAGAGATGGCATGGTGGGTCAGTCTCGGCCTCAATAAGATATGCCCCTCACTAAAAAGCTGACTGCTGCCGTTGAGGAGCTCTCCCTCTCCATCTCGGTACTAGGTTGGTTTCGCTAAGTTATCGCGCAAGTTATCGCCACTTATCGCGCGCCGACTATTCCCAGAATGTCGATACATACAGGATACATTATGGAGTACTTGCGTCAGTACCTATCAAGGTGTGGGCGTCAAGGTATCAACGTGTGGAGGGAGAAGGAAGAATTGCGTTTTGCGTTTTCTGTAGTTTCTTCTCCTACCTTGATGGTTAGACCAGACCCGAACAGACCGGTGTGCATGGATTGAGAGACACAGAGTAGTGGAAGAGTCGAAGTAGGCGCGGATTGAGAAGATCTCCATGGAGGGAGGGTATGGGTATAAATCTCTGGAGTCTGCAGTCTGCAGTCTAGAAAAGATTGAAAACTGTATCTATCTGCATCTGTATCTGTATACTGACTGTATACCAGAGTCACTGTATACCAGAGTCTGAGAGAACTGCGATCTCCTGGCCTGGCCTGGCCATGCTCCCCTCCCGTCCCTCAGCCTGGCTGCATACGCGGTCGCATGGTTTGGAGAGCATGGGATATGTGTATGTACAAGATCCATCGAAGATTATGGCCACATCGCTCGTACATCTCTCGTATATCTGGCACGGCTTGGCTGTGATCGGTGGTCTCCTGGCCGCATCGAAGGGGAAGGGAGAGGGTACATACATGCCGTGGTCGTAGTATAGAGTGGTCGTAGTACAGAGTATATGCAGTCGACAGAGTATGCAGTCTACATTCGACATTCCACATCCAGTACTCCAAACAGACAATCCCTCCCGTCGCAGTAGCACGTCAGCCCTTTCCCGGCTCCATACTTTCTACTTTCTGCTTCCATACCTCCATCTATACCTCCATCTATACCTCCATCTATACCTCTTACCTGGGCATACGCATACGCATACGCATACGTGCGCGTACCTGCTGCTCCCTTCTCTTTCCTTCCATCATCACCATCACCGTCACCATCACTCGGCAGTCCAGACAGCAGCAAGCAGCTATAATCCCACGAAACAGGCAATAAAGACAGTAGTACCAACTTCACGACCAGCATCACGACCAACATCACGACACGACACAACCACATAACCACACAATCACGACACAACCACTGTACAATCACCACACAACCACCACTCAACCACCACACAATCACCACACATACAACCGCCACCACACAAATATCCCACTTACCATACTTCCAACACACCTCAATCCCACATATCCCACCTATCCCACATATCACCCACATATCTCACATATCTCACATATCTCCCACATATCTCTCCCACTCAATATCTCCCAACATACCACACAAACTCCTCTCCCATCCCTTCCCCGTCTCTTCCCCATCCTCTCCTCTCCAACCAATTCCCTCGCCAATATCCAATATCACTCCCATCGCCCATCCAGTACATCAACCACCAAAAACCTTCCACCCACACCCCTACCACCATCCCCCCCCAGATCCAGTCTAGCGTTCCTAGCGTACAATTGAGGGGCAGTCTCTTCATCCACACCCATCCAATCCACATCCACCCCCCTCTCCCAGTCCCTCTTTTAGTCTTCTTTGTCCTCTTTGTCCCCCCTCCACACCACACCAACACCCCCCTCCCCACTTCTCCCACCCCTCTCTGAACCACAATCCCCATCCAAGCTACAGATCAGAGTACCTCCCCTCCCACCTCCCCTCCCACCTTCCACCTCTCCCACCTCTCCCACATCTCCCCCCCAATCCTTCTATCCACCACTACTACTACCGACCCTACTTATCCTACTACTTCTTCTTCCTCCTTCCTTCTTCCATCTACATCATCTTCTTCGATCCACCAACTTTTTCGCGACGATACCTTCCTGGTCTCGTTCTTCGATCTTCAATCTTCTCTCATATCACCGACTGTCCTTTCAGTTGTTCGTCAGAATAACAAGTACATACCCCGCGATCTATTCGATCTCCATCTCTCGACTCGACCGACCTAGTCCTCTCATGTTCGTTCAGAATCTTCTCCGTTTGCGTGTGCTGCTATAATCATCCATCATGATCATCATGACTTGAATCAATCCTGCTGTCGGATCATTTGGTCCCCAGTCGTCAATTCAATCGTCTGAACCTCATTCAAAACTCACTCCCTTCCCGTCGTCCCTCTCCTTCCTTCGCGGGAGAGAGAGAGAGAGACCACCGTCGTCACTGTTCTGCCCCGATGTATCTTCTTTCCTTACCTCCGTCCTGTCCTGCGTTCCGTCCTTAATCCGACGACGACCTCATGAAACATTCGTCATGAATCCTCTTTTGCGATGCGCGTGGAAATTGAGACTTTTTCTTGCCAGATCCGGGATTACTCAACAACTCAATCATCATGTCTAAGCTCTTTATTGGGTAAGTTCTACTTCCTGTCTACGGACAACCCTCCCTCCCTTCCTCACATTGGCCTCACCCGCTGACAATTGACACAGAGGCCTTGCGTGGCACACGGATGAGACTGCTCTTCGCACCAAGTTCGAGGAGTTCGGCGCCGTTGAGGAGGCTGTACGTCCCTCCCAATCCCACATTATTTCTCTCCCAGAAACCCCCACCTGACCAATTTCATCTATAGGTCGTTGTCAAGGACCGCGATACCGGCCGCAGCCGTGGTTTCGGATTCGTCCGTTACGGCCAAGAGGCTGATGCCGACGCTGCCATTGCTGCCATGAACAACATCGAGTATGTCCCCGCATCCCAATCCCACCTACCAGACCTCACGTGCTAACAAAATCCCCAGGTTCGACGGTCGCTCCATCCGTGTCGACAAAGCTTCCGAGCGCGGCTCCGGAGGTGGTGGTGGTGGCTTCAACGGTGGTGGCCGTGGCGGCGGCGGTGGTTACCAGTCCCGCGGAGGCGGTGGTGGCTACGGCGGCGGCCAGGGCGGCTACGGTGGACGTGAGGGTGGCGGCGGTGGCTACGGCGGCGGCCAGGGTGGCGGCTACAACGGCGGTGGTGGCGGTGGCTACTCCGGTGGTGGTCAGGGCGGTACGTCAAGTCACAATTCCCCCCTCACATATTACCCCAACTAACGCATCCCCAATAGGCTACGGAGGTGGCGGCCAGGGCGGCTACGGTGGCGAGCAGCAGCAGGGCGGTGGCGGTGGTGGCCGCTGGTAAATCCAGCACCCGGCATGCTCCTCCCTCCCGACTTCCGTCTCACCCTGAGATGATCGTCGGCTAGGGAGCACAGCAGCGGGATGCGCGGAGCGGTTCATGGAGCGTTGGCCCTTTCTCTGGCGTCGTCGGTTTACCCACCCCACCCACTCATGGCGTGTGATGCGTGCGCGTGCGCGCGTGCGCGGCACGGCCTTATGCTTGCCTTGCTACGATGCTACTATGCTATGAAACTGTCTGTCTGTTCTTGCCTCTTTCTGGCTCGGAGTTTTTTGTTCGGAGGGGTTCCCGCGGCTTGATCTTGAGTTCGTCTTGAGCGAGGGGATAATTTCGGAATGGAATTGCTTTCAGATGTGTGTGTGTGCATGGGTCTTGTGCCTTGATTTCGCTGTGTGTGTGTGTGTGTGATGTGATATGTTCTGGTGACTGAAGATTGAAGGTTTGATTGGAGCTATTTATGGGGGTTTTGGTGATGTCCGTGGGTGCTTCATCACTTGTATTCACGGCCTGGGACTTTCTGTCTGTAGTTCCTTCCTCCTGTCGTTCGTTCCTCTTAGTCATTCCTTCCTCTGTCGTTCCTTTCTCTCAATCTTTCCTTCCCCTCAGTCGTTCCTTCCTCCCTCAGCATCCCATTCTTCTCAATCGCACCTTCTTCGTTACCCGCTCTGGATGGGTAGTTCCTGCCTCAGAATCGCACCTTCCACTCTTTTCCTCGTCTCCGTGCCGTGGGGGTCTCCTTCCTTCCCCTCGATCTTGCCTTCCCCAGCTATGCATCCCCACCTCATACCATCCCTCAGTCACACCTTCCTCCTTTACCACTCACTCCACTCTCTCTCTCTCTTCATCACGCCTTGCCACTATTCTACCAGAATTACGCACACCATCTCACCCTTCATTACCGCCAAAACCTCACCCTTAACGATTGACCACAGATCGAATGGCCGATTGGGACGACTGAGCAAGGGGAAATGAAGGGATGGATGGATATGGGGCTAACTCGCCTTTCGAGTACTTCACAGGCGGTTAACCAGCACTTGCATCCCGCACACGCATACCATCACCCCCCCAACCTCCCCTTTTCGCCTCCACCCAAGCGCCCCCACGCCGTCTACCGATCATGCATAGAAAAAGCTCATACACGCGCCTACCTATCTACCACTCTCATCCTGGATATGATCCCCCCCGCTGAGGACGCGCGGATACACACCACCCACCGCCGCGGCGAGCAACACGGCGAGTAAGTAACACAACCACGACCACGACCACGGCTTTGAAGGAAACCCCTACGTAGTGCGGCACTCTTCTTGCTCGCGCTTGGGCGGCTTGGGCGCGAGTTCCGGGGTTCTGAGATATGTGGTGGATTATTGGGAGTGTGGAGGGGCTGGTGCCTGGGTGTGTGTTGAAAACCCAGTCGGCCCTCCTCCTCTTTCTCGCGCCTCTGGACGGCTCGCGCGCTGGTTGCGGGGGTTGCGGGGGTTGTGGTATGGGCGGTTTGGCGAGGTAGAGAGGTATGGGGGGGCTGGTGCTGGGTCGCTGGGGCTGGATTGTGTGCTAGACATTGGAGGTGAGGTTTGAGGGGGTAAGGGGGTTGAAGGGAAGAAGATTGAAGAGATATACATGTTGGGGCGGTGGAGGAGATGGAGTGGTTGGTGGGGATGAGGGGTTCTGTGAGGGTTGGTATGTCGTTTTGTATGTTCAGGGACACCATACCGACGATCTGCTGAGTGATACAGGGCATCTAGATGAATTGCTACGACAAAACCAGGTATTCGGCTACTGATATTGGCTATGGGGCTATGATTAAACTATAAACTACACCTTCTAGAAGCAAGTTCACACTGCACCTAAACAAGTGAGAGCATTCGTCCTCGAAGGCTGACTGGGCGCAGTTGGAGTCCTTCACACAGCCGCCGTTCCACTCGAGCCTCACCTCGCCTTGCTCTTCCTTCCTTCGCTCCTAACGTGGCTCAAAGTAATCGACTACTATCTACTATTCCCCCCGTCGAAGGATCCACTCTTTTTTGTCAAAAATACCACCACCAGTGAGCTCATCTTATTTACGCATTTGCTCCTAAATCGGGAGCTATAAGTGGGCTCCTCCCACGAACTTCAAAATAGCCCGTCGCTCGCTACAAAACAATCCGGGGGGAGGTGGATAGTACAGTTCAAGAATGAAGGCGCAGGGACCCATTTACGGGGCAAGCGCTAGGACGTCCAATCGAGCAGATGTCGACGACTCAGGCGTGGAACTGCCGACGGCGATGGTGTTTGTGGCGTTTTGTATATTTTCAGGGCGGGCTAGACTTTCATAGCCACGTTTTTCTCGAGAGGGGAAAAGGGAGGGGAATGGCATGCATACTAGGCAACCGTGTAACTGTGTTGTCTCTGAGGAACAAATCCGTATGCAGTGACAAGAGTCGCGGACGGGGGGTTGGAGGACTACGATGTTGGTTGGTGGGGTTGAAAAGGACCGGTGTAGGATTGATAGTCGTGATTATTGGCAACTTGTATATGCCGTCGTCCTCGTGGCGTCCGATAAGATGACATAAGATGACCTGCCAAGGGCAAGGCTGATGTATACCTTTCCTATCCCGTCCTACCGCGCATCCTTCGGCGCATCCTACTGGAGCATCCCACCGCGGCATCCTGGGAACGAGATTGGTTTTACATACTTTGACAGCCAAGAGGGACAGTGTAAGCATATCTCCTGTAATCCTGATTGCGTATGTTTCTACCATGGTGATACGTTGTATTCCACGTGCAGAACAGCGCACACTCTTGCTCTGCTCGTCCTGCTTACTTCACTTGGCAATGGCCCCGTGGGAATGGGAAAATATTCCGCAAAAGCAGTGTCCGGCATGGCTGGCGGCATTCTCTAGCGTCTATGTACGGCGCCGCTAGCTAGTTCCCGTTGCCGCCCAACGGATCCTATGTATCAAGCGCTTTTGCCGAGACCTGCTCGGCTTGGAAAGAAGCAAATCGCTCTCCCCGGGCTTGAACTGGCACCCACCTTCCCACAAAAAGTATCGACACACCCCCTCTGACATGCGTGACTAGCGCATCTAACGAAGCTGCTGATTTGCTCATCTTACTTTTGGCTCCTCAGAACCGTGATGTGTAGACTGCACGCCGGTAGATCCCTGCGTGAGAAAGACTCAGCCTAGCTAGGCTTATAATAGCACTCGTATTGGGTATTACATTCATTCAAAATGGCGTGGACCCCCCCACCCCCAGCGCATAATGCTTTGCGGTAGAGAAGCCCCCTTTCTTGACACTTCATCGTCGTGAAGCTTGCCGTCGCGATGATGCTCATATCTGTGTATGCCGTGCTCTTCGGCGTGGCCATGGCGCAGAGGCCGGGTAGTGTTTCGATATGCGACTACTATACGGAGGAAAGATATGGCTCGGCGTCCGCGGGAAACCAGCTCAAAATGATGCAGAGCATAGTTTCTCTGGCTTTTGGTGGGCCGGGCTCGATCGATTCAGCCGATGTGCCAAAGGGGTTGACGGGGATTCTGAATCCAGGTGTTCACGATGGCGTCCCCGTCGACCTCTTGGCGTTTTTTAATGGTAGCATGGCCTCGACGAACCTGAACAACCAAGCTGTTGGCATCAATTGGCTCGATGATGGGGGCATTAAACCGCTGGTCGACTTCATGACCAACAAAACGGATACTGTTGTCCTCTCGGAAACGACAAATGAATAGTATGCTCCCCTACCCCCTTTCGCATATCCCTACTGCTATGGTATCGATCGCATGCTAACGAATGCCCAACAGCCGCCTCTTTGGCCATTTCTACACGGCCTTTGCCAAAATATTCGGATGCTCACATCCACCCATCAGCCCCACCGCTGGAGGATTCCCCAATCCCGCCTACGTCCACAAGTTCATGAGTCTCAACTTCACCGAGATCGGACACTTCATCAACCAGCTCACCCTCTCGTGCGAGTTCAACGGCTTCTCGACGACCGACGCCCAATCGCTGGCCCTGCTCATGAACAGCAGGTACAACACCCGCTGCGCCCCAGCCTACTCGCTGAATCAAAATGAGCCCGTCCAACTCTTCTCGATATGCCAGGACCCAACGTGCCCCCTGGCCGTGCCCAATTCCGACTGCGACGCCTACGTCAACATCACCGCACAGGGCGTATCTTCCTCCACTCCCTCCGACACCTCCGGCTCGCCCTCTGACCCGTCCAACTCCTCATCCCCAGCGGACACCTCAAACTCCAAAGCCCTCAGCAGCGGCGGCATCGCAGGCGTAGTCATCGGCGGCGTCGCCCTCCTCGCCCTCATCGCCGCAGCAATCTTTTACTTCCGCCGCAAGCGCCGCCCCAAGACCCCCCCGCCCCAGCCGGAGTCCACCTGGACCGGCAACTCGGAATCCTACATCGGCTCGCCCGCGGGCACCCACGGCTTCCTCTCCCCGCAGAGCGAGCACTTCGGCGGCGGCGCCGGCGGCGGGCCCTACTCCCCCGATAACAGGGACTCGTACGTCAGCCACGCGCATACGTCGTATCTCCCGAAACCGGTGGAGATGGCGCCCGTGGAGGTGCCGCCGGTGGAGATGGCGTCGCCGCCGCTGCCGCAGGGGCCGCCGGCGGAGTTGAGTGGGGATGGGGGGTTGTCGGCTGAGGAGTATCGGAGGAGTCGGGGGATGATTTGAGGGTTTGTTTTCTTGGTGGGGTGGAAGGGAAAAGGCGAGTTTTGTGGTCGTCGACTAATCTATTTTGGCGCGATATATCATTTGGGGGTTTGCGGAGTTACCAGTCATTTTTATGTGGTTGTTATATATTCATATTTTTATAAACCGTCGGGCGATGTATATCCCGGAAATTAAATATTCAATCAATCTGATGTGGTTCAAAAAGTTAAGTGACGAACGGTATCCGATTTTTATGTCGGGGTTCTACTGTGGACTTTGCTATATTTGTTTTGTGTTGATTTTTAGCCCCTGAATTATATTTGAGGATGCCCCCAAGGTACAAATGATTCTACTCACATCCGATTAAGTCTGCTTTGACCCTTTAGATGTTTTTGAGGAAGGCAACGCACCAGCAATAGACGTGACAGGTAGATTGATTGGTGATAAGGTTTAGTACAGTGTGGTGGGAGGAGTGGTGGTGGTGGGAATGGCGGATGTTGTTAAGTATCATGGCAGTTTGCTGTATTATTTTTCAGCTAGAGGGACTTTAAAGGAACTTAAGTAAGGTTCAATAAACATATATTACTCACGTAGTTGCTGCCCGAGGCCTAGCATTTATTATATGAGGTCGTTGATTCTTTTGAGGTTAATACCATAATCTACCCTAAGCCAAACGCACCAAGCGCGGCAAACACACTTACTTAATTCCACCTACTCTAAGCCATCTTCTCATCAAACGGCATACATGGAAGGTGTGCATCTGCAATTTCTATCCCCCAGCCTCTAACCCAAACACGTTCTACCAATCTATCCGTCTAAACCCCCATCCACCCCTCAAACTACCGCTCAACCTCCTCCTCCTCGTCATGCTCCCCCTCTCCTTTGCCCTTCCCAACCACCACGCCCTCCACGCCCTCCTTCTCCAAGACCTTCCTCACCCTCCTCGCCAGATCACCCACATGTTCATCCCCACCCAACACCTCCAACGCCTCCTCAAGATTAAACAAATACTCCGGATTCTTCCCACTTGGCCCCTCACACCCCGCTATCCTCGCCGCCAACTCGTCCACATCCTGTGCACCCGTGAACTGCGGGTTATCAGGCGTCCCAATGTAAAGAAGCGCTTTAAAACTCCTCCCCTCATCCACCACCTCTTCTCCCTTCCCACCGGTCGCCTCGGACGGGAAAAAAGAGATATAGTCAATACTATACCCATTAATCTCCCTTATATCAAGATAACCCCGCACCTCAGCAGCATGGCTGGCGGGGATATGGTACGCAGCTCCCCAGACTTTTTCAGGCGCAGCATGCACATCAGCGAGCGTAGACCAGTGCGCGCGCGTCAGGAGCGTGACGACGCGGCCCGGATGCGCGGGTGTGCCGCGGTGGTCGTGGCTTTCTTGCCAGAAACGACGGACGTAGTTGGTAATGTAGCCGGTAAGACGTTGGTCTGTCGAATGCGTTAGAGGGGATTGGTATAGCTAGGGATAGAAGAAAGGGGCTTTACCATAGTGTGGCGGTGGTTTCCATATCAAACTCCTGCGCTCGGTCAGTTCGGTGCATTATTAAGCAAGCCCGTGCCGTCGGGGTGGTCGGGGCGGAAGGAGCAGCGTGGAAGGGATGCGAGAGACAAACCCGTAGCCAAATAGCCAGAATGCTTCAGAGGCCTCTGGGGCGGTTGTTTCCGTCGCCATGGTGGTTGTGGTGCTTGCTGCGTGGTGTGCAGCTCTTCGGGATTCGGGGATGGCGGGGTTGTTTGGAGGGGGATATGCTTATCGGGTGTTATCAGGGCACGACATTTGTTGGTGGCGGCAGCGGGACAATGGCAACAACAGCGAGCTGTGAGGTGTCTCGGGACGGGCCTCAGAGGTGTCTTGTCTGGCTGTGATTCTGAATAACCTCATTTTATTGTCACTGTTGTTATGAATATTGCTATGAGTATTTCACAATTTACATATTTGCACTGAGAAGCTGTCCTCCCTTCCTTTAGTTATTCACATCCCAAGCTCTCCCCCCTGTTCAGCCCAACACCCCTCGTACCTCGCTAAACCAACCACCTGGCCCCTCTCCGCCCGGACTCTCTCCGCCCCGCGCCTGAAACTTGCCGCCCAGCCGCCTAGCCCCACGTCTCCTCAGCCTTGCGCAGAGGGGGTCCACGACGCAATCAGCCATCCGAAACCGAGGAGCCTTGATAACATTGTGTCCTCCGACATCCATACGCAACACCAAAGAACGTGTAGTTATCAACACCAGGAACCACAAAACTACATTCGAGATGGCATACAACCGCTCCTTCAACCCGGATGCGCTCCCTGCGTATGTCTCCCAACACCCTCTAGCTGCTTATCCACCTTTATAAAAATCTTACTAACTGCCTTCTCATCCAGTTTCGCAGAGCCAGAACGAGTACCTACCCCCAATCCACCCCCTTTCCACAACCCTCACTAACAACCACCCCACAGAAACGCACACCCACCGCGCCCGCAGCCTCCCCTCCCCCCCTCAACATCCAGAAACAACACCCCTCCGCCCGCCACTCCCCGTCCCACCACTACGACAAGCCCGCACCACCGCTCCCGCGCGACGATCGCGACTACCGCCCCTCAGGCGGCAGCGGTAGCAGCAGCCGCCCCATCCCCAGCCCGCGCGACGACCGCCACCACCCAAGCAGCAGCGGAGCTCCACCGGGGTCTGTGAGCCAGCCCGGAGGGAACTTCACGTACGGACAGAGCCCACCGCCGGATCGTAGACTCGACGGTGCACGCGATGGTAGGGATGGACGTGATAGAGACGGCAGAGATACGCGTGGATATCGTGGGCCAGCAAGCCCAGCACTGACAGGGGAGGACCCGAACCTGCTCCCACTGTTCAGGGCGGTGGATAAAGATGGTATGTGTTTTTCCTCTGATATCACAGTTTAGATTCTCATCACATCATCGCGGGTGACTGCGCGAGAAAGAAGACGGACAAACTAACAACCAACAGCCAGCGGCCACCTCTCCGAGTCCGAGCTCTCAGCCGCCCTCGTTAACGGCGATTGGACCGCCTTCGACCCCCACACCGTCGCCCTCATGATCCGCATGTTCGACACCTCCCGCAGCGGCACCATCGAATTCAGCGAGTTCTGCGGCCTCTGGTCCTTCCTCGCCTCATGGCGTACCCTCTTCGACCGCTTCGACGCCGACCGCTCGGGCAACATCAGCCTGGATGAGTTCAGCTCGGCGCTGGTCGCTTTTGGGTACAGGCTTAGCGACAGCTTTGTGGGGTTCTTGTTTAGGGCGTTTGATAAGGGGAGGAAGGGGAACTTGAGCTTTGATTTGTTTGTGCAGGCGTGTATTACGCTCAAGAGGATGACGGATGCGTTTAAGCGGTACGATGATGATAGGGATGGGTTTGTGACGTTGAGCTTTGAGCAGTTTCTGGAGGAGGTGTTGAGGCAGCGGTAGGTTGTGGTGTTTGGTTGGAGAAGAGGGGAGGTGGCAGCTGGGGGATTGAGTTTATGGACGCCACAGTGTTTGAAAGCGGTCAGTTTTGCGTGCCAAAAGATAGGGATATCCACGTTTTTGTCATTTGTCGTTGGTTTATAAATTATACATCCGCCTAAAGGAGTCTAGCATTTACTCAATCCCATGGTGGTGCGTCTGGAAGTGAGCTGCAGTTTGCGGGCAGGGAAGCTTGAAAATGGAAAGAATAGGGGTCTCGCGGGAGGTCTCTCTCGCACAATAAGGGTCTGTCCCGTCATCTTTGATACCTAGGGTTCCCGCCGGATCATCCATTCTTGAATTTTATGCGTTTCAGAGAGCCAAAACATAGGGGTATCCTTTTTATTTTTTTTTATTTTTTCATCATTCTAGGTCGACCTCCAGTCACTTCACCTCAGCCCAGCCTAGCCATCTCCACCCCTCTAGCAGCAATTCCCAAATACAATGAGAAACAAATCGTCACTCCATGATTAATACAAAAACCCACTCCTAGCCGGTCGAGCTTAAACTCCATTTGAGAACTCCATACAACGACCAGAAGCACCCTTAACCCCCCACAGACGACTTTCGTAGACATAAAAGACTAGTTTCAAAATTTTATGCATAATCTATACGACTTTGGAGAGTTGGTGGGCTACAGTTGATAGGAATGTTAGCATGCTAAAGGCAAATTAAACGGCAGAACTTACATAGCAAGTAAGCCCTTTGCAGCAAGGAATCCGGTCAGAGCAAGTACCTCTTTCGACTTGGCATCGTTTTTCAAGATTTCCAAAGGGGCTTGCTGCTCCGAGTGCAACTAGGATAGCGAGAAGAGAGATTGAGAGCTTCATGTTTGCAGTTTGAATATGTAGGGCTAGAGGTGTATTATGGATATTAGGGAAATTGGAGAAACCGCAAGCTTTTATAACACTATGTGAGACAATTCACAACGTAGCACCAGTATGGTCAACATTCAGGTTACTAGAACTTCAATTTGGTGAAAGTAAGTTAATTCCAGCATCTGAGACGTTAAGGCAAGGGTCCAATCATACAACTATTGAAACATTGTTTTATTTCAGCTTAGACGCCGGCCATGCCCCTCGGGTGACACAGATTGATATATAAGTCTCACACCACAGTATTGGATACAGTATGTTAACTTCCCTCCCCTGTATGTAGGCACTTTAGCATGCACCGCATGCAGAGTTAATCACTTCTAAGACACCTGGAACAGCTTCGTTTAAAACTTTTCAGTTTCTGTATTACGAGTTATCCTAGCGTTATTTACCTCCATTCTACCCACCGATCAATCGCAACACCTTTGCGCTTGATAACTCATCTTTGATAGATTCATCTCCCACGGATCGCACCAAAAGCCGGTTAAGGCATGCTGAACTCCCGCGCCACCGCCGCCCTGCACCAAAAGAAGGTGGTGAATTCACCATGCACGCTTCTTTCCGCACCACCATTGCCACCACTTCGCAACTCTTAAGTAACCAATGCCACTTCGGGCCTCAAGTTGCCACCTCATTCCTTAACCACAAACGCCTCCCTAATAGCCACTCCAACCCGCTCAATCGCCTGCGCCATCTTCTCTTCCGTCGCCGCCGCAAACGTCGCCCGCAGGAACAGCTGCGTCGGCACCTTGGTCTTGTCTCCAAGGAACCAGGAGCCCTTGGATAGCAGCACGCCCTTCTCTACGCACGCCAGGAACATCTCGTCTTCGATTTCGAGGATGGACTTGGTCTTCGCGGCAGGGTGGTTGGCAAGGTTAACTTCGAGCCAGAGCTGGGCAAGAGGTTAGCGTCTGTATAAATAAATAGGAATGCCAGAAGAGGGGGCAGGTGAAATGTGCTGCACGAGACACGGCAGGGTTACGTAAGGAATTTGGTAACGGGTTGGGAAATGAGGGGTTAGAAGAGAGAGTGACTCACGAACATGCCCGCAGCAGGGGGGGTCCACGTGATTATATCCTTCGGTAGAAATTTCTCGCAAGCCGCGAGGAGGGCGTCACGGCGACCCGTGTACTCGACACGCAGATGGCGCAACCATGCCAGGTAGCCGTCGTGGCCCCACGTCTCATCCAGCAGCTTGTACAGCGTGATTGCCGCCAGCCCGCTGGGGTTTTGCGCCGACACCTCGTTGTGTCGGACGAAGCGCTCGACAATTTGTGCCGATGCCGTGACCCATCCCGTTCGAGTGCCGGGAGCAATCACCTTGGAGAAGGAATCAAGACGCATGACGCGACCGTCGGTGTCCAGGCTCAGCAGACTGGGCACGAGCTGACGCAGGAACTCCTCATTGCTGGCTGGTGGTGCTGCCGGGGGTGCATCGGTCCCGGTGTAGGGCTGCATCTGAAGGAAGTAGTATGGTTCGTCCTCGATGATGAAGACGTCGTGCTTCTGGCACACCTTGTACAGGGCCTTGCGCCGCTCAACACTTTGTGTTGCGCCGCTCGGATTCTGGCCGGTTGGGACGGTGTAAAGGAGATGCGGCTTACGGGCTCCTCGGGCCTTGACGTCCCAGTTCGAGAGGATGTCGTCCATGTCCTCGGGCATTAGTCCTTCCGAGTCCATCTTGATTCCCAGGAACTTGCATCCGAGGGGCAGGGCAGTTTCCACCGCACTGGAGAACGTGTACTCCTCGGACAGAATGTAATCCCCGCGCTCGGTGAATATGCGGTATGCTTGCTCCAAAGCCATTGTGCTACCAATGCTCATGGCACACTGCCAATCCTTGTAAGGCGGGCTGTGTGTGAGCTCGGTGTGTTCGACCACGAAGCGCAACAGCTGGGCGGATCCGGTGCCCTGGCCGTAGTTGAGGCAGATCGACAGATCATAGGTCCCATCGCCCCGTGTAGCATCGTATTTCCCTGTCTTGACGACAACACCCGACTTAGCGGTTCCCTCTTCTGAGAAATCCGGCGCCACTGGCACTGTCATGGAGATGTCCTGGAATGGGAAGTATTCGCTGCATGGCAGGCCACCTCCCAGTGATATAATGCCGGGAGTCGATAGGAACTTGGCCGCTACCTTCAGCGAGGATAGCCCGCGGGACTTGCTCTCTTCACTAATGAGGTCTTTATAGGTCAGTGGTGGTTCGTTTGTTCATCACAGGTCGGTTGACTCACGATCGAATCGCTTGGCGGGTTTGCCATGGCCCTTCTACGGTCAGGGTCAGCATGGTGGATTATTGATGCTTTAAAGGGGAATGTAGCACATACCTTGCACTTGAAGTTGTCGCTGCTTGTTCCAGCGGCCACACCCGCAATGAGCTTGCCAGCCTTGGCCCGGCGCTCAGCAACCTCATTAACAGTCATTGGGTTTGGATAGATAAACGCCTCGGTGTCAGTCAGGCCACGGATATCAATTGCACTTGGTGGAGCCATGTCTGTATGGAAGTTGTGCTAGCTCTGTGGTATATACAAGAGTGAAGATGTGCAGAGTGAAGTGATGGAGAGAAGTAAAGGGTATGGCGGGGGGGAGGAGGGGCATTTATTTAAGTTTTGGGTCTTATCGAGATCCTTATCGAGAGGACGCGAACCCCTGCCGGTAGCGGAACCGATCTGTACCATCTAGGATTGTGCATCACAGAACGGTCTTACCCCCGTCTTACCCCGCGCACACGGCTACGCACGGCTCTTACAGGGAGTGTTGGGCGAGGGATGGGAATTCTCATTACCCCTTCAAAACCTCCCCATTACCCCCTCATTACCCCCATATAACTTTCCCATTACCCCCTCAAAACTCTCCCATTACCCCCATATTACCCTCACTTTTCTCTACCGCTTACAATATTTGCTAGTAAAATTGACAGCTCATAGTAAATTATGGCACTGACCCCTATTTTTTATGTATTCACCTTCCAGTTTAATTCTTAGTTTTTAAAAATCAATAATAGCATTTTTTTCACATCACGCGCCACAAAATTAAATCCCATGACTTCTCTGAAACCCCATATCTTTGTGATATCGTCATATTTGGTATCTAGTACTAGTATACTGACCGTTCTGTCTGTCGCTCCATATATCGCTCAAGACAACTGCGGCTATGCACGCGTGTAGATATATATACATCCTCATCCTATCCCATTCCGTCCTATTCCTCATAAACCCCCCAAATCGAAAAAAAATCCCGCCCCAGACTCCTTGCAAGGAACCAAAAAAGATGCATTATCATCTCCAGCAGCCCAACCCCAAAACCAACATGCATGTCAAAAGAGTGGAATTGCAGGAGGGGAATCATGCATAGAAGCTGCAGCGCTGGTGTATCCAGCTGTCATGAAACTTCACCGCCTCTCATCGCACCGATCTTGTGTAAGCCACACCTGCTCATCGGTGTTCTCATCCCCCTCCTCACTCTCAGTCAGCAGCTTCGCCTGACCGGCATCACTGCGACTGCTCCCCCCACTCCCACTATCCGCGGCATCATTAGAGGTCTGCCTCTTCTTCTGCACCACATCAACGTCTGCAGCGAGCAGCCCAGCCGCTTCATCGGCACCCTCGTCATCACTGTCAACTGCATCCTCAACGCCTCGTCCTCCCTCTACCCCCTCAAGCTTGCCCTTGATAAATGTATCAATGATGTAATACTGCGTAGCGTTCATCACGACCGGGAAGAAGAGCATGACGAAGAAGACCTGTAGATTTTCGTCGCCCTCGGTCCAGCGCAGAGCCCAGTCCCCGATGTGTGAGATCCACGGGAGAAATATGAAGATGAGGAGCACGATGAATTTCATGCTCAGGAGGCCGATGAAGTAGATTAGCGACTGCTTCATCCACCACGTTGCGCGGGGTGGTGAGCCATAGTTTCCGGACTCTATGGACTGCGGCGGCTCGCCTAGGGGTGTGAGAAGGAAGAGGCGTGTGAGGAGGTGGAGGAAGAAGATGAGGATTGGGATTCCAATAGTGGTCTGGATGTTGTATTAGTACATGCTTTCAAGATGAAACGCGCTCTTAAAACTTACATCGATGAGTAGGTTCAGAAAGTAGAAACTACATGGATTCGGTTCCCCACTCCCGCTCCCACCCTCGTCCCTCGTCTCTATCACATCCTCGACCTTCATGCTAAAGCGCCCGCTTGACAACATACTCATCACCAGATTCGCCCCATGCAGCAACACGCTTCCAACAACCTGCTTGCTCACATCAAACGCCCACACCTTCACTGGCCGCTGTGGCCGCTCGCGCCACCGCTTGAACACCAGCGCCAGCAGCGCGAGCCCCCCGAGCGCGAGCTGAACGAACAGGGCAAACGGGCCAAGGAGCTCGCATTCGCCGTTTTTGGTAACGGAGGTTGTGGTGGCCGCTGCGGTGGAGGCGGCGAGTGCTTCGAGAATAGAAGTCGGCGTGGTAGTTGGTGAGGCCATGGTGGCGACGAGCGCCGGGCGCTGGGTGATAGGGTTCGATGGGATGGAGGATGTTGTTCAGGGTGAGGTATGGAGGTTTGTAGGTTGTTGTGGAAGCAGGTTTATGGGGATGTTTCAGTCGTTGTGGCGAGCCACCTCTCCTCTCAGCTGGCCTTTGACGAGGTGTGTATGTCGTCGAGTCTGCTCTGGGGGTTTGAGTGTAGGCGCTGGAGTGCGTGGCATGGAGAATATGGACCACAATGTCGTTTGTCGTTTGTCGAAAAAGAAGGAGTCGTGGTATGTTTGAGTGGTTTTGAATGGACCAGATACTCCATGGCCCAAGGCTGGACCAGGTGCTTGGCCACCTAAATCGTCATAGCGTCGGCGACTTGTGGAACAGTTTCGGCGAATCATTTCGCCGGTCACATCATGATCATATTTGCTGGCGCAAAAGGAACGGGAGATGAAAAGTCCGGAAAGGCAGGATATAGTGTGTAGTGTTTGTAGTTGGATTCGCCGAGTTCATGCAGTTACTATGAGAGATGGGATGGGCTACGCGTGATTTGGAAGACAAATATATTTCCGAAAAGTGTGATTTATGCGATCGAGCGTGGACTTATCGGTCATTGTCAGTTCATGGGCCGACACAAAGCCGAAGAACAATAGCAACTGAAATCACCCCTTAATCGGCCCAGTAACTGAAAATATTGATTGAGTTCAAAGCGAGTCCAGTAAAGACCGCAGCCTATGGGGTTACAGGTAAAGCCATGATAAGCCATGATGCCATAGGTATACAGCCCAAGAATCAGTGACAGCGCCACCTGCCCCCTCTCCATCCTGCTGGGCGAAAGCCACGCCCAGCATGCCTACGAACCGCCCGTCCCCGTCATACCAGTCATCATAAATACCCGTTCAACGCCGCAGTTTAAGTCCCAACCAAGCACGCAAAGTAGAATAGAAAGTAGTACGCCCACTGGAACCTGCACCCCTGCCCCCATCTCCCCCATCATTGACATCGGACTGAGCCTTGGACGGACCAGACGGGCCAGCGGAAACCTTTGTCGCTTGTTTCGCAGCATTTGTTTTCACCGGCCCGTCTATTTGTTATTCGATACCGTGCTGGCGTTTCAGCTGTTCTAAATTCTCCTTGCGGGCTTCTAGGTCCTCTTTCGACTTCATCTTCTCGGGCTGGTGATATAGAACTATGGCACGTAAGCGGCTGAGCTGATGGATGTGAAGGATGTGCACATACCGACGAGATAGCGGCTCTGGAAATTGAAACCATTCAATTTGTCGCAGGCCTGCTTCGCATCCATGACATCTTCGAAGACGACGAACGCCGTGCCCTTTGTGTTGTTGGCAATTCCCTGGCGGACTTGGCTGCAGCAATGGTCAGTATCAATCGATATTATCGTATATAGTTGGAGATGCGTACCGGATAGGCCCAAACTTGCCAAAGAGGTCGAACAATTCCTCGGGGGTAACGTTGTAGCTAGATTTCGCGTCAGCGCCACGCCACCACACATCGACATGGCCCCATCATCATCTGCCATCATGCCGGGCGACAGCGAGTATATCGTACCTAAGGTTCTTGACGAACAAAGCTCTGTGATGATAGTTAGCCGGGGTCCCCGAGGTCTTGCTGCCAGATCGCTAAGGTAGTGGCAGGTGGTGGGGTGATGGGGTATGGATGGCACATGGCACATGGCACCTCACTTACCGATTGACTTCGGGGGCAAGTTTACCGCCTCGACTCATAGCTCGGCGACGAGATTATAGGGTCTGATGATGAAGGTATTCTGGAGAGAGGTGGATTCGTTGATGGCGGGGTTGGGGGTGGATTGGTAAGGGACGTTGTTGAGAGAGAGAGTCAAGAGGAGGAGCGGGAACGGGCTTTGGAGCACGATTCGCTCATATTATTGCGGAGAACATTCGACGACACTCCCACTCCAACCTAAACCCATTTAAGCTTCCGATTGTGATTGGAACTGATTAGGATATGGCTGACTCAGCAAATAGGCAGCCGATTTGGGCACGTGGTGATAGCGATTTAAGGAACGAGCACGTGCTTTAATTCAAGTCACGTGACTGGGTCATGGGTGGGACAGCAAACTCAACTTGCGCCAGCACAATTATCCACTGGTGGGGTTCCACAACTTATGAAATGCAATTTTTAGCAGAGGCTAGTTGCACAAAGGCTTCATACACAGTGGCCACAAGCATATGGAGGTGGTCTAGACGCTCATATTGAACTTTAACTTTGACGGACGTTCTTCCTACTGATCTACCTTCGTCTCGCAAGGCGTACATGATAGATCTTATGATGCTTCACATGCTCAATGAGATCTGTAAGTGGGAAAAGGAAATATATATAAGTATATATATTTCCGTCCCCTAATGGTGTTAACGAGTAAGAAAGAAACGTGCGCGCGTCCCTTGCATTTGCTGTGTGCAAGGTAACTTCGCAACTCCCTAGATTGCCAGTATTGGCATACTCTATTTTTACCTCCCTTGATAGATTTCTCCCAGCCTCTTCTGTTTTTAATATTTTGAATCCTAGACTCCCATCGAGAAGCCATCGAGAAACCACAGCGGGAGTCTAAGATTCCCGATTCTACATCTGCTCAAATACTAGGAAATTTCCCAGCAACTTTAGTTGAGTGCTATGCAAACCTTAAGTGTGCCACATCTGTCATAGCGGCTTGGTACTAGATAAATATAGTAGTTAGTGGGCCGCCATACGACTCAATGTCAACCACAACTCCGTCGCCTATTTGACCACAGCTAGACCTATGACGCCCCGTGTTAATCTTTTCCCCCTTTAAGCAAATCAACATCCAACAAAACGGAGTTCCTGATTCTGCTATGGAGCCCTGTTTCAACACCGGAGACCTCGGGTATAATTATGCCCGCTGCATCTACTGCATATACTGTAGTTATTCTTGGGAAATACTCGATATACACGAAGCCATGCACGCCATGCCAACACAGAGTTTGCCACTGAGACAAAGCCAAAGCAAACAAAGACGCCCAGGGACGCCTTGGAATCTGCCATAGTCTGTTTTAGTATTTTTTTTTTTCTTTCTTTTCTTTTTCTGTAAGAGACAGAGCGCATTCCTGCAGCAAGGGGTTAAAGGCTGCTTTTCCACACTCCCTGGCCACATGTTTCCCCATCCCTCCCTACCCCCTACCCTACCCCCTACTTCCCCCCCGAGCTGGCCTGTCCTTGCACATCTTTGCATATCCTAGACCAAGACATCTCTGCCCCATATTAAAACTTCCTAGTAGGCTATAGGCTACTCTACTCTCCTCCCGTACCTCCCGTACCTCTCGTACCTGGCACTCCGAGACACACGTCATAAGGGCGGCTCACTCGCTGGGCTGGCACCTTCGCTGTCGTGACACAAATCTCTTCAGTTCCAGTTGAGACAGAACCAGCAGAAACAAGTCAATTGTCACATTGCCATCCGCTTGAACATCTTTTACCAATCCCAGACTTGCCTGCATGTAGAGTACACACACATCAGCTGCAGCCAGCAAGATCGCCCACCTCCGCCCAATATAACGCTTAAATCTGCCGTGTGAAAATCGATGCCTCGCGAGGCACCGATTGTTAACGCTTGTATGGGCACCTCTTGAAGTTGTTTACGCTTCGATCTAAAAAGTTTGCTATGCTCCGTCCGACACAACGTTTACTTTGATCAAGCCGTAAATCGACGCCGAGCAAGGCTCCCAACAACGCGATGGCAAAGAGTGAGCCCCCATCTCCTCCTGCTACGACTGAGCTCCTCCTATCTCCTGATGCTGCTGCGACTGAGTCCCCATCCCCTCCTGGGGCACCTGGCACCCCCAAGATTAATATCCAGGATGCGACCCCTCCGATGCCCTCCGCAGAAACGTTTACAGACTGGGGTAGGCTCGCAGCAGGGCAGTTCCTGCTGAAGCCGCATCCCGTGTATGATCCGAAAGTTCGGAAAGGTCTCCGACGTAGTCCGTCCTCCTTGACGCTTAGTGAACTGGCTGGTGGTGATGGTCGGCCTGAAGCATCAGACAGCAACGACGACATCATCAGCATACCGAAGCAGCAGCCGCAGCCAACCCCACAGAACAAAGCCCCACGAGAGAAAGCGACCTTTAGGGGCTCAAGTGAAGCTCCAGACCCAAGCGAGGACTCGGATATAGGGCAATCACTCGACGGGCTGCCGTCATCATCCCTGAGCACTCTTTCCCGGACCCTTTCTCTATCTTTTTCAAATCTATTTTCAGCAGCTAAGAATGCAGATAAACCCGGGCTTCTCTCCCGCAAGAAGGGCCCGCGGCCTCAGACGGCGACGGCCGAGCTCGAAGTCCCCGCACCTACATTCGACCCCGCCCAGAAGCCACGCAAGCTTGCAAAGGCCAACTCGATGGGAATCATCACCGACCAATTACCATCTCCACACTCTATGCCACCACCACCCACTCCGCCATTCGCTGCCGCGTCACAATCACGATTCCTGTCTTCGAGGGACAGCTCTCCCGCATCCCGACCACAAACAAGAGATGGCTCGCCGATGCAGCACCCCCCGTTCTTCGACGCTGGACACCGCGTCCCTTCAGGAGGTTCACTGTCAACAATGGCACCACCATCATACATGTCGGATAGCGAAGGCTCCGACAGATCGAAACTGCGCAGCCGGTTGACCTTCATGCCCCGGTCAAGAGATTCTTCAAGACCTACATCATCGGCTGGTTCAGCACCATGGGTGCTTGGAGGGCCAAACAAGGTGGATTACAACTTGGCGCCGCTGCTTTCCGGAGAACGGGTTAGTATTATTTCATAACTAGATATTCTGCAAGTTGCTAACTGAATTCAAGGTGACAGAGCTCTGGGATGATGGGGCAGATGTCAACATATATCTATTTGCAACGGGAAACAAACCATCGTTCAAGATCCCGTCGCGGGTCCTTGAAGCATCACCGATGCTTATGAACATCGCCTTCAGCCAAAGTCCAACCAGCCCTACCAGCCTAGCCAGCCCGACCAGCTTCGCCATGCCAACGAGTCCAACCCTGATGAGCCCAGAACCTACTATACCAGAGCACGCAGCTGTGGACGCGACAGACGAGGCGATGAAGCGCCTAGATTTCAACTTCGATTTACCCCAGCGAAGGCCGTCTGCAGATTTGTCAGCTTACCTGTCCACAAACGGGTTTGCTCAAGGCGACTTGCTGCCCAAACCGAATCAAGCACCCAGAGAAGGTCATCTATACTTTCCAATCACGAGACTCTCGAATCTGCAAGATGCAGGCAGCGATACTGATCGTCTACTTGCGGCACGAAACTTGATTGCATTTCTGCTTCACAAGCCATTGATTGCATCCATGAGATTCCCCAACGAGATATCGGTCTTTCAGAGTCTTGCGACCCACCTCACCGACGTAGACTTTTTCGACGAGCGCAAAGGAGACTTTGGCTATGCCGCAGCAGGCTCGTTTGCCTTCTACAATGAAATTTATAATCTGCAGGATGTACGAGGATCGTTCCAAAAGATGCTCCAGGGTGTTATCCTCGGCGAAGCGATGCGCTCGAGAGAACTTTATCGCGAAGGTTTCACACACTGTGTTGGTGCCTATGGTGACAAGGGGATCAGGGCCCACCCGCTGTTCGGAATGGTCTCAGAGACAACAAAGTCGAAAATCGAGCGTGAAGGCCTCGATCTCCAGAATCGCCAAGCGTCTATCAAGACTCGACTCCAAGATTTCGACTTCCCGCATATATTTAATGGCACTGCAGCGTCCAAAGTCACCGCCGAGAGCAAGACTGTCAGATTCACCGCATGGAGGTCCCACTTTGTGGCATTTCGCTCGTTCGTCCTGTCCTACTACAAGGACCTGCACGGTGCGTGGCCTCCGAAGAGTGGCAAGAGGAGCGGCTTCTTCATTGGCGGCCTCAACCGTCTGGTCCTGAAGATCCTGTACGACGACCTCGCATCGCTCTACGATATCCTGGTGGATCGCGAGGCCCTGACGACCCGATCACTGGACGTCGAAGATGTGCAGGGCGAGGACGACATGACACAGGGGCAGCTGGAGCTACTGGCGCTTCGCAAGATCATGTCTGAGCACGACCGCTCCAGCATCCCCGTGACGCCTCCCATCCCGTTCGATCTCCCCAAGCTCCCCACTCCCGCCACCCTCGACGCCGGGCATCCCAAGCGCTCCCCCAAAGACCAGGTCACGGCCGAGACGCGACGCCTGCGCCCGTTCGAGAAGCTCCTCGTCCTCGCCAAAGCGCACAACGTCTCCGTGGGCATGCAGACGCCCTTTCTGCGCAAGTATGCCGAGTTTGAAGACGAGCAGGCGTCGGGCTCGTCGATCCGTGACCTCCGCGACCAGCGCTTCGGGTACTGGATCTTCCTCTACGCGGTCCTGCAGTCGCTGCCTCCCCTCGTGATGGACGCTGAGGGTATCCGGTTCACGGGCGCGGTTGAGTACTTCTTGTGCAAGCCCCCGCTCGGCTCCCTCCCGTGGCAAGACGGCAGAGTCATGCGCGATTATCCCGCCGATGCCGCCGAGAACACCGTCGAGGCCATCTACACAAGCAGTCACTGCTGGGTGGCCGGTGCGGCCTGGCTGCCGCCGCTGCAGGCTCGCGCCGCGTTAGAGGGCGGCCCGGTGCTGGCCAACTCCCCCTACCTCGCGCCGGCTGGTATGATGCCCCGCGACGGTAGTGGGAGCCCGGCTAGTACCGGTACGTTCGAGTTCCCGCCGCCGCAGCTTCGACCCAGCCGGCTCAGCTCGGCCACTCCCCCGCCCGACCTGCTGCGCAATGACAGCATGGCGACCGTGGTGCGGCGCCCGCCCAGCCGACAGCAGCCGGGACGGGAGGAGTGGCAGCCGGCGGAGTTCTTTGGGGAGGCGGGTGCGCCGGGTGGTGTCGGGCTGGGTGCCGAGTTGCTCTCAGTCTCACGGCCGCCGTCTCGGCCACTGTCGTCGCGGCCTGTCTCTCGCGCAACGTCGTCCTATGGCGGCGCTGGCTCGGTCTCTGGCGGGAGCTCGGGTGGAGCTGCGCCTGGCAACGGGCCGAGCACGTTTGACGACATTCTCGGGGGGATGAAGGAGGAGAAGGACCGCGGGCGGGAGCGGGAGCGGGAGGAGAAGAAGAAAGCGAAGAAGGGGAGGATGAGTTTGTGGGGGAATTAGTGGCCGGCGGGCGTGTAGGAGTATGTCGGGGTTTGTGGGCAGGTGGTAGCGACACGGTGTTGTAGGAGTATTGGAGTTGGCAGGGGATCTGTATGAGTAGATAAATGAACCCCCCTTGCCCGCTCGGTCTTCATGACCTTCGGAGTGCGTTTTATGAACTGTTGTGTCTACTTTTGTGAATGTCTGCCATGTGCATGTTTGTATGAGGTGAGCTGTTGATTGTGACATAATAAACGGCTACTAACAAAGGTGCAGCCCACAGCAGCTCCTCTGGAAGGGAGAGCTGGAACTGTGATTTTACCTTGGAATTGTCAACTTGGAAGCCAACATCACTAGATCTCACACATTCATGCTGCCCTTAAGACCCGACCTGTCCTTCGACAGAGTAGCTCATGGCGGTACGAAGATTACTACATAGCCTGTTTATCAGCATGGCATTTTCAGCAACCATGTGAACGAAGTTTTCAGTTTGCGCTCGAGATGTCACAAAGAAGCAATAAGTGCAAACATTTATAGATATAAGGAGAGAACTAGGAATTGTATTTCTATCATGAAGAATCTATCACCATAGCTACTACAATGAGCCGCTGTGAATCTTTCAAAATATGAGTTATTCATCATCGTCCTGCTGGTAATTTCAAGCGAACCTACTCATAACGGTTCTCGCATACCCTCCGCATTAGCCGTTCCCTTGAGAGAATATCATCAAAGCTGACGGCGCAACCCCCCTAGACTTCATGAGCTGAGCACAAACACGAGCAGAAATCTTTTTGTATTTCAATCTACCCCAAATTGCTTGTGGAATCAACCTTCAAGCTCCCCATCACATTAAAGAGTCCAAAATATCATCTCGCAAAAAACGACCGTAAAAACGATTGGCTGTGGTATCGATTCAAACCCAACAAATATATACCCCTAGACCTACGCGCCGAGTCGCCTTCTCTCGGCCTCAGCAATATCCTCATCCAGCCTACGCTCCTCTTCTTCCCACCTCTCCCTCTCCTCGGCATTCAACATCGACTGCCGACCTTCTCCTCCCGCACCCCTAGTTTGCCCGCCAGCAACACCCACAGTCGTAGAAGCAGGGCTCACTGCATCAGCAAGCGCTGCCTCACTCGTCGCCGGCACCCCAACAGGCTTCCTCGTCACGGGGCTCCCACCCACAACCCCACTCCCAGCCTCATCAGCATCTCTGTACTCGGCCCCTCCAGGCGCAGCAGCAGCAAGCACGCTCTCCTTCTCCCCCATCCCGCCACTGCGTCCATTCCGCGAACTGGCGCGTCGCGACCGGCGCACCCACCATGCCACCACCAAAGCGATCACAATTAGCACCGCAGCCGCGACACCAGCTCCGATCCCCGCCTTCGCGCCCGTGCTGAGTCCATTGCCGCCCGATGCCACGACTTCCGAGTTGTCAGTCGGCTCGGCCACGATGGGTGTGCTGGTTGGCGTCGAGGTAGATGCGCCGGTCGCTATGGTCCAGTCCGCCGGCTTGTCCGGCTCGCTGGAGGGCGATAAAGAGGATAAGGAGGCTGTACTTCCTGTGGGGCGGCCAGCGGGCGCGGACGTGACGGCAGTACTGGCTGAGGCTCCGACGGAGAAACTTCCACCATTGCCGTTATCTGCGGTGGCCTCCGAGAGCTCATCAAGGGGCACCGATTCACCTCTTTGAGAGTAGCGCAGGTTGAAGCTGTATTCGTGTTCAGAGTTGAGGAGGTCGTCATTGATCGGTTTGAGACGGAGCGGGCCTCCTCGCAAGTCTTCTCTAGTCAGATCACATGTAGGGAAGGGCTTGGTATCGACGAAGCAATCTGACGCTAGGGAGTTGTTAGTTACTGCTTTGACAAGAAGGGGGAGGGGGATAGAGCGTACTTGGGTCGTAGAGTTGCTGAGCTTCCGCGGTTGGGTCTTTCAGGTCGATGAGCTCGATGGCCCCGACGTAGAGAGGGTCTTGCTGCCCTGATGTGATTGTGATGGAGGCAAGGAGTTCTGTCCCATCGCCGAGGCCTCCTGTGAAGGGCGTCTCGTCATCGTTTCGTAGGATTGTAAGTTGAACTTCTGAACCCTTGGCCTGTCGGTCAGGGAGGGTGGCAACCATCGCCCTCAAGTCGCTCTCCGGCGCTCGCTTCTTCATCGTCGTCGTTCTTCTATCGTCGTGGTCGTCGTCGTCGCTGTCACAGTTCCAGCAGCGGTTCGAGCGTGGGAGAAGGGAACCCTGACCTGACGATTCCAGATCATGAGGTAAAAGGCTGGCAGCTGGGGCTGAGACGAAGAGGACATAATCTCGCGATTCTTACTCCTTCAGCGGCTGTGACGGGGGGGGGGGCGTGCATTGAGGCGCCCTGGTGCATCCCGATACAGCGTTGGCGCTCCTATGTACAGCGTAGTGCAGGATGGTGCAAATAGTACCACACGAGGGAAGGGACCAGGGATCCGCGCGGCTCGATTGGCGGTGGCAGAGTTGGACGGGGAAGGTGAGATTGGGGGTGTTTGTGGTTGGAGGCGCAGTTGGCCGTCAGCCGTCAGCCGTGTCACGGTGAGGTCTATAAATTCGTTGTTTTGTTTTTCGTCCAGCCAGTGAGGATATATCAATCCTCATTCCCTTCTCCCCATTCCTAATCATCTTCGTCATATCCCATTCTCTTCCTCTCCGTCTCTCCTCTCCAGTCCCACAGCGTCGTCTACCTTTATCCCCATAAAAAAAATCATCTCACCTCCCCCCTGCCCCGAATCCTTCTCGTTACCCCAAAATAGCCAAGGCGTGCGTCACCTCAGCCAGGGGTCCCGGTGCCATAGGGCCAGCGGGGCGGAGCGGTGCGGAATTCATTGGAAGGGTGGGTTCTAGCGCGGGTGTCAGCACGGGGCTTTAATCCTCCCACAAGCTACCGACGAGAGTTGGGTACTTATTTTCCTTCTTCACGTGATGTGCTTACAGTGATGTGCGGGACGGTCATTAGAGAGCATATAGTCTTCACAGCATCCAGAGTATAAATAAGTAAGAAAAGTAAGAAGGATTTGTTGACAGCGGACGACGCTGAATGCCAAATTTCAAGATGTGAAGGATTTCGTGGTGGTACAGTACATCCAGCTCAGCTTACCGCTGTCACAAGGCTACGGCACATCTATATCAGTCCCCGGTACGTACCGACACTTTCAACACCAGTCCAAGAACGTTCACTCCCCCGAGCGGCTCAATCATCAAACCTGCCTCATGAGACGTCGCGGAATTATGTGCCGGAAACAACATATATATATCACCAAAACACTGGCAGAAGTTGAAGTTTAACAAAAGTAATGGTAGATACAGCATATCTCCACAACCCCACCTCATCCCTATCGTCTACCTTAGAATATACAAACATATACAAGAAAAAGGGTATCCCGCCGCGTCCAGCGGTCGTGCCGTGCCGTGTGTCGTGACAATCTCACTTCCAATCCCCTCCCCCATCATCTACATCATCCTCCCCTTTACTTCAACCTCCTCCCCTTCTCTCTCTACCACCTGTCCCCTCCATATCCACCTCCGCCTCCATTCCCACCTGGACTCCGGCTAGCATAGCTCGGTGGCGCGGGGCTTCCCATCCCTCCAGTGCCAGTCCGTCTAGGCGGTCCGAACCCTCCTGGTCCTGGCCCTGGGCTACCCCTCCTCTCAGGACCTTGTCCAAACCCTCCTCGTCCTGGCCCGGGGCTTCCCATCCTCTGTTGTGGTGGACCCCCAAATCCTTGCGGTGGCCCTCTGAACCCCTGGGGCGAATCAACCCGTAGCGGTGGCCCTCTGAATCCTCCCTGCGGCGAATCAACCCGTTGCGGCATTGGCATCGGCATCGGCATCCCCATCCCGCCCCTGAAGCCTCCCTGTGAGTCAACCCCCGTTGGAGTCGCGCCCCTGTAGCCACCTTGTGGCGGGCTCCCACCGCGGGGTCCGAAGCCGCTCGTATTCGACAGTATCGGCGGGCTGCCCATGCGCGGCGCATTCGCATACGACTCGTCGCTGCCGCCGTATCCTCCACCACCCAAGGGGCCGGCAGGCACGTGCGCGCGGTCACCAGTAAACGGCCGCTGGCCGCTATCATTCCGTTGATGTTGTCCGAAGCCAGGCGCTGGCATTACGCCAAAGCCACCTCCCTGTGGGCCACCATCATCTCCGGGGTATGGCGATTGTCTATCGTCGCTGTATGCGTTTCCAATAGCGCGGTTGCCGTACTGCTCATCCGGACCACCATTCGCCTGACCGATAAATTGGTTCTGGTTCTGTGGGGAATATCCGCGTCCACCGTAAGCTTGTCCAGGGGGTCCGATGGGTGAAAGACCCTGGTCGCCGCCGAAGCCGCCATTAGAGCCATTGCGAGACAGCTGGTCGTTCGGTCGGCCGTTGGGTCCGGGTGACATGTATCCGCCCGCACCACCGTTGGGGTGACCATACGGACTCGCGCCTGCGGAAGCAGTGCCGATTGCTGGGCTGTTGGATCGGGAGATTGCGGCCGCGCCTGCTGCACCGGTCATCAGAGGCATGCGCTGGCCTGTTGCCGGGTTGAGTTCGCCGAGTTCAACCGCGCCGGGCTCATCTTCGACGCTGATGCGGCGCTTAGCTGCTGTGTCCCAACTGGGCATCGGGGGGAGTGCGTCGTCGTTGACGGGCTTGGGGTCGATAGCCATTCCGTTTGGTCCAGTTTCGAAGCGTGCGTATGATGGCGCAGGTGAGAATGGGGTGCCGGCGGCTCCACCGCCAGACATCATGGGATCAGGGGCCTTGTATCCGCTGTGTGGGGCGAAGGCGGGAGGAAAGTAGGGCTCGTCGAGGTGTTTGTGTTTTTTGTCGGGGGAGTCGCAGCATCCGCAACAGTTGCCACAGCACTTGAGGCAATTGAAGCAGGCGCAGCAGCAGGAAAGTCCGCAGCAACAGCAACGGATGATACACCAGACGACTGAAAGAACGATGAGTCCACCCACGATGATCGCGGCTATTATTGGCCATCTGAGGTTGTTAGCCATGAACTTGACGCAGATACTGGAGTAGAAATGACTTACTTGCAATATGTGGCCTGCATACAGTTATCCCAACTCGAAAAGGACGTCTTGACATCATTCGCCGATTCCGCGAGCCCTCTCTGTTGCAATCCTAGGAGCATCGCCCGCGGGACGCTGCGCGCCATGGCCACATCGATTGTCGGCATCCTCGCGACCTCGATAGAGTGCTGGATGCACTCCTGTTGTTTGTGTTCTGTTCTGTTTCTGTTCCACACTTGTGTCTCGATTTTCGGGTCCGGGTGAAGTCTTGGTCGAACAATCGTAGCAGAGCAAGGTGTTGTCGCAATCAGCCCAATCTATCCATCCCTCCTCGAGTCTTGTTGCTCAGAGCCCTTTGTCCGTCCTGTCGTATGTCGCCGTACGCCGTGGTTCGAACCAGCGGATCGTGAGGTAGGTTGATGCTCAAGGGAAACTAAACCCCGAGTTTCTTTTTTCGCTCCTGTGTTCGGCAACTCTCCATGTGTCGAAATTGGGCGAGCGACGATCTTGTACCGCCACAGCGTTGCTCTTACCCGCTCTCACTCGAACCCACCGCAAATCCCAATCCACTGGGCGGACTTGAAACGCGGAACGATGGGGGTAGGGTGGGAGGCGGGCTGTGCAAGGTTTGGTTGCTGACTTGGCCCGGTGAGTGCTGATCGCTGGGGGGTGGGAGGAGGCGAGAGATTTCGTATTTCATGCGGATGACGAGTAGGTTAATATATGTATATTGTCGCACACAATTTGCCCAGTGTGTGATGCTGGATATATACAAGAGAAAGCACAGGATATTAAAGAGCGACGTGGAAAGATAGATCAGGACTCCGGAGGTTGACACTGCCGACGACAATACTACTCTACTACTCCGTACGTACACTACTGTAAGGGACCAACTGACGAGGCTGTCCCTGAAAGTGCCCTGTGAGCGTGTAAGCGTACCCCGAATTTCCGTTTTCTGTATTAGAAGGATGCTAAGAGCACTCTGGTGAAAAGTACGGTGGGCCACCATGGTCAGGGGCGCAGGAGGACACGCGGCGCTTGGCTGGGTCGGGTTAGGCCGGGACGAACATCGTCATATCACCATCCAAGTACGTTTTGTTAGCTGCATTGACGTATGGGGAGCGAGGATGATAGGCAAGGCAAGGCAAGGCAAGTTAATTATGAGCGTTGAAGCTGGGGTTAAATCTCATATGAAGAGAGAGAGAAAAGTTAAGAATTATTGATATTCTGTGCTTGAATGTAGTTCTCATATTCTACGCTCGAATCGATTGAGGCGAGGCCCGAGAAACGGCCGTTTGTTGGTGGCGTGACGGCCTGGAACTGGAGGCTGGGTGTTGGACATGAGGCTGTCTGTTGGTCGACCTGACGTTTTACTACTATGCAAAGCAGTCTGCTTGATTTGATGGAGGGTTTCGACAGGTTTTACTGTCCGAGGGGGATATGCAAGGTGTGGCGAGGGAGGGTATCTCTGTAAGGAACGATACGATTGTGGCGCATCACACCTGTGAGGGCGGTGCTCACTGCAGACCGTGCTCGATGAAGGCAGTAAAGATCACTGGAAACCAATTTATGTTGAGGTAATTCTTTATTACTGCCTCCCAACCCCATGGCATCACTCGAATAACTTCCATTCCATCCCTAATACACGTACAACACCCCCCTAAAAGGAAAACGCCCGGATCCCCAGATATCCAACCCAACCATGCCGTGTCATGCGTGAGTTTATTAACACTTTATCCTCCCTTCACTATCCTCCCCTCATCACCCTGCATCTCGCTAGATCATCTGATAATCCCATCGCTCTGCTTTCCTGGAGGCGGCCCACTCGGCGGCTCGTAGGTCTGCTCACGTCCCATCTGCGGGTTGTACGAGTTCTGCGGCTGCTGGAGCTCGATCCCGGTCTGCTGTCCGCCATAGTAATCCGTGTTGCCACCATATTGCTGGTTACCATACTGCTGCTGCGGTGGGCTGTACGGAGGCGCCGGTGCCGCTCCGCCACCGTAGTTGTACCCGCTCTGCTGTCCCTGGTAGTCATTGTTTTGGTAATGCTGGTTGCCAGCGTTCTTGCCGGCAAGCCAGCCAGTGCCGTAGCGTGGTGCGAGGCCACGACGGCGGCGACGGCGGGAGTTGACGCATCTAGGAGATTGTTAGTTTGGTTCTCATGATTAGGCACGAGACAGAATAGGACTCACGAGCAGGCGAATGCGAGGACTAGGAAGAAGCCGACAATGACGACGAGTGCGACCCAGCGACCCCAGCGGTTCCAGTTGGAGTTGTTTCTGTAGAGCGTTAGTCAGTTATGTGATTGCGCGGATGCCTATGGCTGGGTGGTGGTGGCTGTTGGGAGCTCGGACCTGTAGTAGTAATACTGACGCTTATCAAGCACAAAGTCGAGCAGCGCCGGTGATATCGCCGGTGCCATCGTGATGGATTTCGAAGCTGTGCTTCAGTTCTGTTGCGGGGGAGTGATGCGACGCTGTGGCTTGAGTTTGCCTCTGGGTGACTTCCGAGGAATGGATCAGTTGATGTGATTTGCGCGTGTCCTTGAGAAGAGAGGATCTCGCGATATGGATGTTGATGAATGCGAAGCGAAAGCGAAGCTGGTATTCGATGTCGTTGTGACGTCTGGATTATATGCGATGAGGATTAGAAGAAGGAAGAGAGCGTCGTCGTCGTCGTAATGAGTATTTCTTGCACTCTTGGAAATGTCTTGGATACCCAGTTAGTTTAGTGGCTGAGCTGGTTTGAGCTGACCTGTGCCGATGTACCGACGGAGTACTCGCGGCACAGGGCTGAGCGGGAGGCGATGATGTATCTGACGTCGGGGTTGGGGTTTGTCTTGCGGAGGATGAGGCCAGATGTTGTGGTTCTTTTTGATACTGTACGCGTTTTGCTCGGTGATGGTGATTTATTAAAATCCACAATATATCTCTATTTATGCGGATTTCATCTGCATATTTACACATTTATTTTGGTGTCCAGCATTCTGAGAGTTGCTGCATTTTCGCCATGACAGAGGTGAAGGATACTTCCGTGGTACATCAGACATACGTCATGTCATCATGCATCTGTCCATTGATCACCGCCTTGCCTAAAGCAGAGTCCCCGGCAGTCAACGATTCGTCCAAATGCCAGCCAATCAAGCATGTGATAACCATAACTAGCACTATTACCCATGGTACTTTGACTTTGGCATGGGAATCTGAAATCATGATTATCAGATTTGCCCTGCTTAAACCTTAACTTGACATTTTAGACACCCTTATATCTTATATTCTGAGTATCTATCCCCAGAGAATCGTAGTCAATTCCCCCGCTTGACCATGTTCCCAAACTCGCATGGTGCCAAGCAAGGATGTGGTGTTTGGGTTGCAGATGCCAGCGCATCAACGAGCCGATGCGGGGATTGGAATGCTCTTTCAAAAATTGTACTTCATATCCGTCCGCTTTCGTTCTCTTCTCTTACACAAATTGTCGTCTGAGGTGGCACCGACAGGCACAGTAAAGAGTGAAGCTCTGTGGCATTGGTAGGCAAGGAAGGTCAATGTCTCACAAGGACACCCGTTCATCTCATCGTTTGGCGCAACCCCCTCATGAACACACTTGAACCGGATATCCATTAATATTATAGAAATCGCCTCCCTACACACAAACCGTCATATAACAATCGACCTTCCCTCGAAAATAAACATCACAGACGTACGCACGCAACTTACACCCAATGCACAAGCGCTGAAACCACCCCGTGTTGAACACCAAGCCATGCCATATACCCATCCGCAGTTCCCCAAAAAAACAGAAGATCAAAGAATCAAAGAGCCGCTATCTGCTCTGATGCTTGAAAACAAGAACAATAATCAGACCAAAAAAAGCTGGCCACAAAATGTTGCTGGAAGTGAGAATTACAAGAAGAGGCGAGGGCCTGCTGAAGAAAAAAAAAGTTCGCGTGCGCCGCCAGCCATGGGTCCTAGGTCGTTGCCAACCTACCATGGACTTTTATCTTCCGTCACGTCGTTAAATCGTCCGTTGCGGACTATTGAGTGCCCCGCGCTGCCACCTACTTACTCGACCGGGCAACCAACCATTGCAGCACCGCATCGAGATTCGTCTCCTCCTTCGCGCTGATCCTGTAACAGCTGACTTCACGGTGGGATATGGCCGTCAGGTCGAGCGCCTCGATCAACTCATCGACTGATATGCTACCTTCCAAATCCGACTTGTTCCCGAGCACGAGCAAGGGAATGCCATCCAGCACCGGCTTCTGCAGGAGATTGTGTAGCTCCTCTTTCGCCACGGGCAGAGCCGCGCTGTCTACGGAATCGACAATGAACACTATGGCGTTCACGCCCCGACAATACCTCTCCCACATCGAGCGGAAGCGTGGCTGGCCTCCCAGATCCCAGCATTTCAGTGTGACATGACCCTTCTGGACCCGCTTCATGTTGAAGCCGACGGTTGGTATGGAGCTATTTCGCGAGTGGTCAGCTTGGTTCTTACTGGCCGCCACGACGGCGTCGTTGCCGAATCGCTTTCGTGATCGCCTCCGACTTACTCGATTGTGAACTCGCCGCCCTGGAGAATTATATTAGCATGACTTCACATGTCTCTGTCGGAAAGTATCTTACCGCCAGAACCCGCAGCAGAGAGGTCTTGCCTGCATTCTGAAGCCCGATCATGGTGATGTCCATTTCCGTCGCCCTGAGCGTCGCAGCCAACGTCAGTACTGCGGTCGTGGGGATTCACCTACGGGTGATTGGTTATACGTACCAGAATAACCTCAGCAGGTAATCATAGAGTCTCTTAAAAAGCCCCGCCATCTTCACTTTGTATCCTCTCTTCCTGCAGTTCGCTCCGCGGTGTCAACACACCCCAACGCCAGACGCCTCGCCTCGCAGATAATAAGAGCTATAGACGTAATGCACAGAGACCGTGGCTTTCGAATAGAATCAAGATTACTACTGCTGTACCTGCGCCTGTGACGGATATATGCTTCTGCCTGTAGATGAAGTGGTGGGAGTAGATGGATCAGGCAAACGATGGGAGTATCCACTCGGGTGTTCCCACACAACCAGGAATAACGTGCAAACAAACGGGCGGTGGTGTCAAACAGGGAGGCCCGCAGCAAGTTCCACAGCGGTCCTATGAATATTTGCTGCTTTGACAATGCTGGCGGTAAACGTTTGAGGCGGCAGTGTACCGGCCGGGGGGATTTTGCAGGGCTGGGTTCGTCTGCAAGGGCGCGAAACCGAAGTGAAGTCACCAGCTTTCTTTGGGGGACCCGGGCGTCTAGGCTGTGTGTGGATTAGCGTGATGGCTCCCCTTGATCGGGGTTAGCGTTGGGGGCACGGGCGATAAGAGCGATAAATCACGTGTGGGGGTGGTAGTGGAGATTTTATTTTGATAGCCTCGAACTTTTTGACGATTAAGCCGGTACGGAAGCACGCTGTGGTAGAGATTGAGAGCCTCCATGTAAGTTTTGTGCTGCATACATATTTATACTCTGCCATATTTTAAATGACATTTGAATCATTCTAACAATTCATGCAGAACCCACAATGGCGCCCGTAAAAACGAAAAGAGGCGGCACCAACACCAAATGGTCGGCGGAATTCGACACTCTCCGGAGAGAAGAGCTTTTCCGCAACCCACCCAAAGACCACAGCGCATACCCAGCGCTGCAGGCTGCCATTGAGCCGCACATCAACTCATTCAATGCCGTTTTTGAAAAGGATGGGCTCCTCGCGCAGAGTCTCAAGGACATTGGCGCAAAGACGTACCTCGATGGCGACGAGCGCCTCGGGCCTGCGGGAAAGAACAAGCTGACTGTCAGGATAAAGGAGGTGTTTGTCGAGAAGGCGATGTTGCCGGCAAGCAACAAGTTCTCAACGAGGAACAGAGAGATTATGCCGGCTGAGTGCAGAGAGCGCCATGTGACGTATCGCGGGAAGATGAGCGCGAGGCTCGAGTACAGGATCAATGGCGGGGATCCGGTCGAGTTTATCAGAGAGCTGGGGCAGATTCCTCTGATGCTGAGGGTATGTTCGAAGCCTCCCAAGAAGAACCAAGCTAACTTGTACAGTCAAACAAGTGCCATCTGGAGAACAACTCGCCGGCACAATTGGTGGATCGCAAGGAAGAGTCGGAGGAGCTGGGTGGATACTTTGTGGTCAACGGAATCGAGAAGCTCATCCGACTTTTGATTGTCAACAGACGCAACTTCCCAATGGCAATCATCCGACCTTCGTTTGAGGGACGTGGACCGACATATACCAAATTCGCGACACTCATCCGATCGGTCAGGCCTGACCAGACTTCGCAGACAAACGTCCTGCACTACCTCGATGATGGAAACGTCACATTCAGGTTCTCGTGGAGGAAGAACGAGTTCTTGGTACCAGTCATGATGATTATGAAGGCATTGGTGGAGACGAACGACAGGGAGATTTTCGAGGATCTCGTTGGAGGGGCTGGCTCGAAGGGTGCGAACAACACCTTCTTGACCGACCGCGTGGAGCTGCTGCTGCGCACATACAAGGCGTATGGCCTGTACACAAAGTCGAAGACGAGGGCCTACTTGGGAGAGAAGTTTAGGATTGTGCTCCAGGTTCCGGATAACATGTCTGATTACGATGTTGGCACGGAATTTTTACGAAAGATTGTGCTCCCGCATCTGGGGAATGTGGACGTCACCGAGGCACAAGATGCCGACAAGTTTGAGATGCTGCTGTTTATGATCAGGAAGCTCTACTCGTTGGTTGCCGGCGACTGCTCTCTGGACAATCCCGATGCGGTTCAAAACCAGGAAATTCTTCTTGGGGGGTTCTTGTACGGCATGATCATCAAGGAACGTCTGGACGACTGGCTTTCGACTGCCCTTCGCCTGGGACTGCGCGAGTATACGAGAAGGAACCCAGCAAACAACTTCGCATCGCCAGAATTCTTGAAGGATTTCCCGACAAAGATCTTTGGGAGGACGAATGAAGCCGTTGGACAAACCTTGGAGTACTTCATGTCTACGGGAAACCTGATCAGTCCTACGGGTCTTGATTTGCAGCAGACTTCTGGGTTCACTGTTGTCGCCGAAAAGATCAACTTTTTACGTTTCATCAGCCATTTCCGCATGGTTCACAGAGGTAGTTTCTTCGCACAGCTGAAGACTACGACCGTTCGTAAGCTGCTTCCAGAGAGTTGGGGATTTCTATGCCCTGTCCACACGCCCGATGGAAGTCCCTGCGGTCTCCTCAACCATCTGTCCCACAAATGCAAGATTCTCACACACGGCGTGGACGCCGCAGCTCTCCCATCGCTTGCTGTCGACCTCGGCGTGGTTGGGTTTTCGTCTGCTTCCACAGACGAGAGCGTTGTTGTTATGCTGGATGGAAAGATTCTGGGTTGGTGTACGCCGAAGCAATCTCTGCGAATTGCGGATACGCTTCGTTTCTGGAAGGTTGAAGGAACACACAACGTTCCTGTCGAGCTGGAGATTGCCTTTGTGCCAGCCTCGCACGGTGGGCAGTACCCTGGTGTTTACCTCTACTCTGGCCCTTCGCGAATGATTAGACCTGTCAAGTATCTGCCGCTCGACAAGGAGGATTGGGTCGGACCGCTGGAGCAGCCGTTCATGTCGATTGCAGTCACCGAGCAAGAAATCGAATCGGGAGAGACGACGCATGTCGAATTCGACCCAACCAACATCCTATCCATCCTCGCCAACATGACTCCCTTCTCCGACTTCAACCAATCGCCCAGAAACATGTACCAGTGCCAGATGGGTAAGCAAACCATGGGTACCCCAGGAACAGCTCTTCGCTACAGGACCGACAACAAGTCGTATCGCCTCCAAACCGGACAGACGCCGATTGTCCGCGCTCCTCTGCACAACGATTATGGTTTTGACAATTTCCCCAACGGTTTCAACGCCGTCGTTGCCGTCATCTCGTACACCGGCTACGACATGGACGACGCCATGATTATCAACAAGTCCGCGCACGAGCGCGGCTTCGCTCATGGCACCATCTACAAGGTGAAAAAGTACGAGCTGGACGAGGGCCAAAAGTCGAGATCGGCCAAGAAGGTCAGCAAGCTGTTCGGGTTCGCGCCGGGCGGACTGGTCAAGTCTGAGTGGAAAGCCCTGATCGATGAGGATGGTCTGCCATTCGTCGGACGTCTCGTCAAGGAAGGAGACCCAGTCTGCGCGTGGCACACCGTCACCACCGACGCGAACGGCAACCTGGTCAACCGCGACGGCATCACGCACTTTGAAAAGTACAAGGAGGGCGAGATGACGTTTGTCGAGGAAGTTCGCGTGATTGGCAGCGAGAACGGCAACGAGCCGGCCCAGATGATCTCTGTCAAATTTCGTGTGCCCCGTGAACCCACCATCGGTGACAAGTTCTCCTCTCGTCACGGTCAGAAGGGTGTCTGCTCGCAGAAGTGGCCGGCCGGCGACTTGCCATTTTCCGAGTCTGGAATGCAGCCTGATATTATCATCAACCCCCACGCTTTCCCGTCGCGTATGACGATTGGTATGTTTGTCGAGTCGCTCGCTGGCAAGGCCGGTGCGCTGCACGGTCTCGCTCAAGACTCCACGCCGTTCCGCTTCGACGAGGAGAATACTGCCGGGAACTACTTTGGCCACCAGCTGATGAAGGCGGGTTACAACTACCACGGCAACGAGCCAATGTACTCTGGCATCACGGGCGAGGAGCTTCACGCTGATATTTATGTCGGCCTCGTCTACTACCAGCGTCTGCGTCACATGGTGAACGACAAGTTCCAAGTGCGTACCACCGGTCCAATCACTGCCCTGACAGGCCAGCCGATCAAGGGTCGTAAGAAGGGAGGAGGTATTCGTGTTGGTGAGATGGAGCGTGATTCGCTGCTTGCTCACGGCACAGCGTTCCTGCTTCAGGACCGTCTGCTGAACTGCTCCGATTACGCGCGCTCGTGGGTGTGCAAGGGTTGCGGGACGTTCCTGTCGGTGCAGCCTACTGTGAGTGCCTTTGCGCCGAGGAAGAAGGGGACGGGGGTTGTGAGGTGTAGGAGATGTGCCGTCAAGGTTGACGGGTTTGTGGCGGATGGAGAGGTGTGGGAGGATGGAGAGGGGCAGAGATGGGTGGGGGGAGAGGAGACGACGGTTGTGGCTGTGCCGGGGGTGTTGAAGTATTTGGATGTTGAGCTGGCTGCGATGGGGATTAAGTTGAAGTATAATATTGAGCCGTGATGAGTTTTGGGAGGCGTTGGGGGTTGCATATAGGAATTGAATGTTTAGTTTATGATAAGGATTTCAGATGTGACCCGTTTTCGGGAGACCACTGATTTTATATTTACCTGTTTTTAGCAACCATAAGAAATGTGGCAGCTATTATAGTTACCTACCTGCCGTTGAAATCGGTAATCACGATGGTGCAAGCGACAGAGATAAAATATGGTAATCACAATAATAGGCGTTAGCTATAATTGTTGGCATTGTAGGCATGAGTATCAGGGATTACAATGGATGCAGGCGTCAGCGACGGGGTTTTCAATGGCGAGATTTTCGTATCGTGACTGTAATTGGAGGTGTCAAGATGGCGCCAATAACCTTCATTCATGGATCACAGCTCGACGGAAAATTATACTACACCTTGGCGTCATTTCCCCGCCGATCTTTCCCCTCAACCCCGCAAATCGCCATGTGGATAAATAGCTGCCAAGGTCCCAATTCGGGATTCGGGGGAGATCCAGCCGGATCATTTATATCGGGTCAATTATTATATAACATGCCCCCAAGATGTAATCAGTCGTCGATCCAATCGTCTCAATCATGCGGCTGTCCTTCCTCCTGTTCGGTCTCGCGCAAGCCAAGTACATCGTGCCCGGTGGGCGATGGCACGATACAGAGGGCAATTTGATAAATGCCCACGCCGGCGGCGTCACCGTCGATAAAGAGGGCAAGTTCTGGTGGTTTGGCGAATACAAGCCCGAGGAACAGGTTGAGGGCGGCGGCGTCTCCGTCTACAGCTCGGATGACCTCGCAACTTGGGAGCACCACGGCCTAGCCCTGCAGCCCATCCCCGAGCACCCGTTCATCTCTCCAGAGCACATCATCCAGCGCCCCAAGGTTGTCTACAGCGAGGAGCTCGACAAATATACGGTGAGTCCAGCCGTCCTAATTCCAGCAACCAAAGCTGACAAAATAGATGTGGTGGCACGCCGACAACTCCACGTACGGCCTCCTCCTGCAAGGATTGGCCACGTCGGACACCATTGGCGGACCATACACGTTCGTTGATGCCACCGCCCCGCTCGGAAACTGGTCTCAGGACTTTGGCATCTTCACTGATTACAAAGACGGCCGTTCCTACTCGCTCTACTCGAATGGTGACCGCAAGGAAGGGCGAGATGTTTACATTACGCGGTTCAACGAGACTCTCACCGGCCTCGACGAGGTTGTGCATCGTTTGTGAGTCCTTCGTCCTCGTTTTACGACCTCTCTTAACGTTTTAGCGACAAATTCGATCTTGAGGCGCCGACAATTATCCAGACGGATAAGAGCTACTACGCGTTGATGAGCCACAAGACTGGCTACAGACCAAACAGTACGTTCCCCCATCAAGAAGAAGCGGCCTTTCTAACATTCGTAGATGTTGTTGCTTTCCGTGCCGACTCCCTTTCCGGGCCGTGGTCTCAGCCATTCACCATCGCGCCCCTGAACACGCGCACCTACAACTCGCAGTCTGGATTCTCCTTGAAGATCAAGGGAACGAAGGCGACCACTTATCTCTACCTTGGCGATCAGGTAAGTCTCACACAGGCCTCATAAAACTATTCTAACTTTAGTCAGTGGGACTCCAACTCTCTCTGGGAAAGCCGATACATCTGGCTTCCAATCGATATCAACGACAAAAAGAAGACGCTCGATGTTGTTTGGCATGATGTCTACGACCTCAACGTGTACGTTCTCCCCTTCACTTAAGAAGGCTCTGCTAACCGCTACAGTAAAACCGGAGAGTACAAGGCAGTGAAGGGAAAAGAGTATCGCGGAATTCACGCCAAGACGACCGGCAACGCCTTCAAGCAAGAAGCAGTGAGTCTCCAGCCATCGTTCAAAAACAATGCTAATTTTCAGAACTTTGCGAGCGACAATGTCATCCTTACAGGCATCTCCGGTAACGACAGCACCGTGACCTTTGAAGGTATTGAAGGAACAGGAAAGCCGCAATGGGTTTCCTTTTACTATCAAAGTAAGAATCCTTTCCACCACTCGAATCTTCTCCGCTAACAATCTAGACACTGACGACATGGGATTCGGAGATCAACGTAAGCCTGTCCATCTCTCTCTCTTGATTCAAAACTAACTTTTGCAGCCGGTGGAACCCCTGATCGCATTGGCGGCGCATGGCAGCTTCGTCGCATCAGCAGCGTCGTTGTTAATGGCGACACCAAGAACGTGGAGAGTCTCTACCAGAGAGATACTCACAAGGGCATCATTCTGTCCACTCCCCTCCAGCTGACCCTTCCCAAGGGGAGGAACAACAAAATCACTGTTGGCGGACTGTGGAACGGGTTTGACAATAAGGGAGCGGATTTGGATCGCATTGTTGTGTATCCTGCCGAGAAATAGACGTGTCCGCCAGACAAAATAAGTGGTTTAATTCGTAGGGTAGATAGTTAATTACAACCATTTACTTGTTGGGGTTTGTCTGAAGACCAAGATCTGCAGCCAGCATGAGCTGACAGCCTGTTGCATGCATGCATAATTTGTGTGACAACATCAACACCACAATGAATTCACGATGCAAAAGTCAAGATGGTAGGAACACAACCCCATAATCTCGATCTCGCGTCGGCGTCGAGCTTTCCTTTGTCCTTTGGCGGACGTTTGACGTTGAGGGTTTGAAGTCGACGGCATCGGTTTTGGACTCTGCACGCGATCCAATCATAGCGTTTGCCAGACACTTTCGCTCTGACATCTCAAATGTCTGTCGACCAGAGCCAATTCGGCAAATCATCCAGAAGCACGTCAACGTAAGAAGCATTCCTCTCGGATTTAAAGACTGGGGTTCCATGGAGCCGAATGTCACCCTGAGTTCCTGCCCCAATGTACGACCTCGAGTTCGCTTCTCCAGGAGGAAGCAAGGTCAGCCCCGAATTTGTGCAAATCACCATTTTGGCGTGTCCATTGGTTGGGATGCTGGGAGCCTCCGTTGCTGATGCCATCCTCACGTGGGTGAGCAAGAATGGACTTTTGAATTCAGGGGACTTTGGACGAGAAGCTGTGGGAGAGAGTTGTTGAGTTTGGTAAGATTCAGGAATCGCCAATTTAAGTAAACAAACGATTAGTTACATGTAATGCTAGAGAATGCCCGATTATCTCAAAATTCTGCCATTAAAAACGCGGGATACACATTCTCGCGTTAGGATTATCGTGGGAGTTGATGTTGAGTGGAATTCAAGTTCTCAAGTTCGTCCACTGTCAACCATGCTCGGTTAAACATATATCCGCGTCGACGTCAACCCTGCAGGATGCTGGAACCTTTAGTTCTGTCCCGCCAAACCCTTCGAGGTGCAACACGCGTATGGCCAAATGTCTACGAAGGAAGACCGTAGACGCGTTGGTCTCTACCCGGATAACAGAGTTGCCCCCCTTCTGAAGACTGTGGGGGGGAAGTCGACAGCAAGGAATGCGAAGACCTCAGCAGCCAGCGACTCAAAAAAGCGAAAGTCGGACCACGATGGTTCCGACTCTGACGACCCGACCAATGGAGATATAAAGTCGCAATTCGACCGGGGTGGGAACAAAAAAACGAATGATGCCGAACCGGCGTACGTCGCGGGGTCATACAAGGGAACGGCTTTCCGGGGTGCCCCAAGGAGGGTTGAGCGGGGCCGTGGTTATCGAGAGACGGAACGGCCAAAAACGGGCTCTCGATTGGTGCGAGAGAAGACGCCTGCTGCAGACCAGAAGCCCAAATTCAAATCGTACGCCTCGAGCGCCCGCAGCCCTTCTCCGAAGAAGCCGACATTCAACGACTATGGGGCTCGCGAGAGGCCAGTGCGGTCTCCATCGCCAGTGAAGAAGCCCACCTTTAAAACGTACGCGCCGAGCACCACAATTCCCCTCGAGAAACCGAAATTCAGGGACTATAGCAGCCGTGAGAAGCCGGTATCCAAAGGCCGCGGCGCTGAATCCAACCACGGCCCACGCGAGAAACCAGTCTTCAACACCTACGGAGGAGCTTTGAAACCCCTTCCCCGTGACTCCGATTCTGACGAAATTTACTTATCCTCCCAACCACGCGTGTCACCCGTCCGTCATATCCAAGAACCGTCCCACGACCCAGACGAAACAAAATGCCCCATGTGCGGAACCTACGTCCCACTGTCTCTGCTTCTCGACTTTGCCTCTGCGTTCCCCTCTGTCGACCCCTTTGCCATGCGTATCCAGGTCCAATCCCGCTTCTGCAGCCACCACCGCCGACACACCGCCGCTTCTTCAGGAAGCTATCCGTCTATAGAATGGTCTGAGCTTCCCTCGCGCATCCGTGGCCATCTGCCTTACATACGTGCCTTCCTCGACGATCCGGACCTGGAGCCATCGCCCTACAGAGACCTCATTGCGCAGGACATTGAGACTGGCCGCAACCGCACGCTTATGCAGAGCATCATGTCTGACGGTGCGAGGGTGCGGGTGCCTGGGTACTACGGCCCTCGCGGTGCCCGGGTTATGCAAGATGAGATTCTCGACGTCTTGTCTAGCGAGCTGAGGGAGGCGGCTGTGCGGGACGTGGTGGTTAGTGCGAGGGGGGTTGGGATGTATGTTACGTCTGTGTTGGTGTTGGAGTTGGGGCTCTTGCTTGTAATGGATGATTTGGGGGTAGGGAGGGAGGATGCGAGGGGGGTGATGGAGAAGAGTGCGGCGTGGGGGACGCTGGTGAATGAGGAGCTTGAAGAGGAGGTGGAGGAGGTGGAGGAGGAGAGTGATGAATTTGATTGGTGAGGATGTACGAGTTGACGAGGAGGAGAGTGGTGCGTGTACGACTTTATGATGGAGCTGTTGCGTGGAAAATATGATGTAGAAATATTTATAATGGAAGCTGTTGCTATCGCAGTCTGTCGCCATCCGTCGCCAACCCCATCTCCTTTCCCATCGCATGCTATCCCAGTTGCTCTCCCTGTTGCAATATGTGCTCGTTGCTCTGCTTATCCGTCTCTTGGCCTTGCTTGTTGCAATCCATCCCCGTCTCAATCCATCCCCATCACTATCCGTCGCCATCTCAACCGCGTTTCCGTCGAAATTCCATCTCTCTTCCCACAGCAAGCCATCGCCGTTGCTTTCTCCGTTGTAATCCGACAAATTTACTTTCCCATCAACATTCCATCTCCGTCAATATCCCCATCACAAGCTATCCTGTAAACCTTCCCATTGTGGTCCATCTCTAGTGATCTCCGCGTCTCTGTCCGTTTCTGTAAATTTCCCCATTGCCTTCCCCGTCGCAATCTGTCCCTGTTACTTTCCCCATTGCCATTGCTTCTCTCGTTGTAATATCTTCCTCTTTTCACCCGCTTTAGGACTTGGCCGATGTCCACACTCAGATCTACATGTCCAGATATCTCGATTAATTCAAGAGTCCCGGAGTCAATATTACTATTATCTTTAAGCCAGTGGGTGCAGGAGCATGGAGTGATTTAGTTAAACAAAATGAGCTTACTGTATTACAAGAATAGCAGTATTGGTCATTCTTTTAAATTTCTAGTATATTAGGGCAGCCAACTTTATTTTTACTTTGTAACAAATGGAAATAGCTCAAACTGTGACATTAGGTGGTTGGAAGTGCCATAAATTTACTTGTACTTGGTCGAAACTCAACGGGGTAGGTAGTATGAATAAAGGTGAGTAAATAAGATGTCAGATTTGATATTTCCCCTTCAGCTTTTCACTAATGCTATGTTAGAAAACAATTTTTACCCAAGATTCCTAGAGTTGTATCTCATTGCCCTTAAACCCGTAGGAATAAGTAGAAAGGCACTAGTAACCACCAACGCTTAACAATAAGCGTGACGGACTACCTAGTCTAAAGCTCATTCCTATGAGCTGATTCACTAGTGGCAGATATTGGGTAAGTCGTCGCACATGTAGAATCATAAAGATTCGACAGACCAAGATTCGTCCCCGTCACGTTATTGTATGCAAGTCTAATTATGGAAGGCACAAAAGGTGAGTACTGAGGCCATCCGTCCTCATAATTACTCAAACCATATACGGGATCTTTCGCAAATGCTGCCCAGGCTCCCTGAACATATGCTCTGATCGAAATCTCTGCTTCTGTATCAGGTGGAATGCCTAGCCCAGTAGGGAGCGTGTCAAAAATAAATGGTACTTCCGAGCAGTGATAGGCGCCGCTGTCAGGATCTGTCATCAGCCTGGTGTTAGGGAAGTTGCCGAACCAGCGGTAGCGCCACACAGGAAGATTGTGAGAGGCACTGATGTTTGCGCGCGCACCAGCTGGGCAGGCGAACGTTCTGTTGGCTAGAGCTTCCCAGTGTGGAAGCGTGTCGGTACGATTACTCAACGCGTGAGCGGGAATGTACAAGCCGGTTTCAAAGTCGTTGTTGCCAATAAGTAACGGTATCTGAGTGAAGTTTCCAGCTTTGGCCAAAGCGGGATAATTGGAAAAGCCAGTGATGTTATCAACAGTAGGTTTGAAATCGGTGGATCCTTTCGCCCTCAGCAAGTCTGTGATGTTTGTATTCTGCATACATAAGAGCAGATCGGAACTCGAAGTGGCGGCATCGCCGCATCCGAGAGACTTTGAAACGGCATACCACTTATCAGCATTGTTGGCTGGCAAAGGCTTGCCAAAACCAGCCGCACCTGACTGCATAATCAATCCAGAGACTATGGGGTTATTTGCCCAAGTATATGCGTATGAATCAACCGAGGCTGCGCCGGCTGATTGACCAAAAAGTGTGATTCTTGAAGGATGTCCTCCGAATTTGGCGATATTATCACTCACCCATTCTACGGCCATGCGCTGGTCTAGGAATCCTGGATTGTGATTCAAGGATGCTGGGTCGCCATGAAATCCTAGAATGTCCACGCGATAACTGAAGAGAAATGTAAGTTTAGCAATCTCTTAGTTGGATGATAACGTACTTTATGGTCACAATAATAACATCTTGCTGCGCAGCTAAATGTTGCCCGTCATAGAAGGGTATCTGAGTGTTCCCATTGGTGTAACTTCCGCCGTATATGTAGACCATCACAGCCTTTTTGTCTTCACCCCCGGCTGGAACCCAAACGTTGAGATTGAGACAGTCTTCATTAAATCTCGCCCTGGGATCATAACCAGAGAGAGTTGCGATTCCTTGTGCTGTTAGATTTGCTAGAGAGATATTGAAGTTTTTAATATCGTAGTCCCGAGTAGAGAATGGGGTTACTGATGGGCAGCCATATCCCTAACGCAAAGGTCTTAATACGTTGCCATGAATTTCTGGGAGTAAAACTTACAAAAGTGCGGCCATCGACGAGGGTTTCGCCCCTATATCTTTCCGGCGGTTGGAATCTCAGATGGCCAACTGGCGGTTGTGCGAAGGGAATGCCGAGATAGGCTGCGACATTGCTTTCGATAGTAGCTGGGTAGCCTTGAACTGGCCCGCTAGATGTGGAAATCAACAACCCATCACGAGGCAACGCATAACTCTTCGTAGCCGCAAGAATGCTTAGAAGATAGACGAGTTTCATTTTGCTGGCAGTATCGTCTTGTTGGCTGTGGAAATGGAAAATCATTCGATGGTGGCTAATGAAAGAATGAGAATCAAAATTCTCATGGAAAATTATCTGCGAAACTCTTGTCGTTAATAAGGCCCGAGAGTGTAGATTTATTACTCGAACAAGACTCTCTTTATAAAAAACCTTTTAGGGCTAAGAACTACGAAAACCCCCCATTAGGCAAGTATTCCCATACGTACCTATGGCGTATAACACCCACATATGCACAGGGCGGGAGGAGGGGAGGAGAGATGAAGGAAGCTGAGCGATCACCATTGCCCTGTCCCACACCCCGATCTCGCCCATCGCACAGATCGCCCGATAACAATCGTCGATTGACTAATTATGCAATACTCCGGAGTGTGTTGCATTGCGCTGGACAAGGATGGCCTCTTAAGGAGACTGCAAGAGTGAAGAGTGAAGAGTTTCTAGTGTAGTACTGTATACTGAGAAAGCTGTGTTTGTGTCTTAGGCGATCTCTGAAGGCGTAGGGCCTAGGGTCACACAGGAGTTTAGTAAACCGGGTCAGGAGGCAGGAAGGAGGATCGTATTCTGTGGTAACAATAGGTCTACGTAATACAGCGACTATTGACTGGAGGCCTCGCTCTAAGCCCCCAGTCCCTTTTATCTAGGGACCCGTGGGCCCTAATCCACCGAGTCCGCCAGCTCTACTGTGGACAGGAATAACCTCACTCTTCAATTAAGTGGAAGGGCGGCAAATGGTGGTATTTCAAACATTTAAAGATATCCGATGCCGTCACTCGTCTACGTAATCTCTAAGCAGATGCAAAATCCCTCGCCCCCCAAAATGAGACCTTCAAATATTTAAGCACTTGGTGCCTGCGATTTCTGCTGTGCCTCCTGAACCATCTGTCTATACTTCTCATCGATCACCATCAAGCCGTGAATTCCATTTGCCTCCACGACCTTTGTTTCCACGACCATCGTTGCCACAATCACTGCCGGCTCAGTAACGCTGGCATTATCGCTAATGGTATGTCTGCATCGTGGATGTTCTGTGAAGGTCTCTCCTGGCCCAAACAATTCCATTGGATCATCGTTCATTTTGTTGAAAACATAGCCCGAGACTACATTTACTGAGACGAAAGCACCGGCGTGTGTATGAGGTGGGGTGGAGGCATTCGGTAAGAAATTCACTTGCACGGCGACTATGCTCATTCCAGGACAATTTGGGATACGATTGTTGTAAAGAAGCTGGAGATCTGGGAATGGACGACTGTAAATTATGTTAGTTAACCACAATTTAAAGATGGGACTTGGGAAACAGACCTTGGATCGTAAGGTGGCTCTTGAGCCGGTAGTTGTGGTTTCGAATTAGACATTTTGTGCTGAAGAAAGAGAGAGTATTTTGCCTTGTCGACGATAAATTTGAACAATGTTGCTTAGATTTTGAAAGAGACAAGTTAAGATTTAATTGCTGTAGTAACATTTAACATTTACCTACCTTAATTCCGTAGGTTACTCAATCTGTCGATCTTTATGCCCTCGAGTTTGTGCAACAAACAGCAGCGTCGGATGTACAAACACTGGCCTGTCCCGTGTCTTACTTGATTTACGCTTTCTCAAACTACATAATGTCTCGGCGAACAGGGATTTTTTCTTTCCGAGTCGTATATCCATACTATAAGCTATGAGACAAATTCAGTACGGTGTCGCGCGGAACACCTACGCTCCAAAACAGCCTAGTGTTAACAGGTTGGAGCTCCAGCCGTACCTGAAAAATGTGACACTCTCACAACTGATATCATATCCTGCTAAATTTCGATTTCCATTGGGCAATTCTACTGTGTCACATCCATTTTTGCTCTCGTGTTCAAAAAGTTCAGCTGCAACTAGCAACGCCACTCGCTTTAGCATTACCACACGTAGTCGCGGTTTCGGATTGCTGCACAGATCTGCGTATTGATCTATGCAGCAATCCGAACAAGGATACGGAATTAGAACATGATGTTTAAGATTTAGTGTCTCTCCTTTGATACTGCAAAAATGAAGAGTGACAAGAGACTAGCTCCCTTATCTTGCAAGTAGTGTAGAAGTGAGGCAGCGGTGTAGGGAAGTCTTGTTCATAGAGCTATGGCAGATCATCCCCTCAAATGTGACCGGTAGCTGAGATACTACCCATTAAGACACGTACAACTGTTTGCACTGTCTAAGATGATAGACGAGATTGAAAATTTCTCCGGACTATTGAAAAATTGCAGCAAGCCGTCCTTTGTGTCTGAGAGGTGCGTAAAGCGAAGAGAAGTACGTGCGAGAAGAGCAAGTGCTCAAAGACTCTTCTCAGCTCGACTCTTGCAAGAAACAGTTAGTTTCACTTCAAACCTACAGCATAAAAGCCCCTACACTCGAATTCAAGGGTCTAGCACGGGGCTGAACTAGAGAATCTTTTCATCGACAAAAGAAATGAGACACGTATGAGGCCAACTTACGTGGCTTCAGTCTCCCCCTAGCGCTCCACTTTATCTCTTTCCGCTGTGTTGCACCTCCAAAATTGCCCAAGTAGATGCGTCTAAGACCAAATTCTCGTCGTCGCAGGCTGCGATGTTTACGGCATGTTATCAAGATATGTTCCACGGTCTATCGCCCTTCGCTGCAGTCACATCCGGAGTCATCGACTTCTGGCGCCTTCCTTTTCCACAAGAAATTCTTCAACGGTCTAGGAAGGAGTATAACTCTCTACTCCCAACTACCATACTATATTCCTAACAGTTTAATACCTTCATTACAAACACATGGGGATCGTGGAACACATCAGGATTGCTTACTCCTCCATCAGCAGGAAGTAACATAATGTCTCCACTTGCAGGTATTGCTTCTATAGCGCAGCATTTCCCTACGTGCTCAAATCCGCGAGCTTTCAACGGCTCTAGCTTCTTACTGTTGTGTGGATGCACCAGAACTCGAACTCTGACCCTTTTAGTCGTCGATTTGATTTTCGCAAATTCAATCCGCGCATTGACAAGCAACCTCCCCAACCCCTTCCCCCGAGTATCGGGACTGCAATACAAAGCCGTACAGTGCCATTTGCTTTCCTCGCCATCATCGCCAACCTTCAGTTCATCAAAACCAGTAAACATATAATCATTCTTAGGGATCGGCCCGACTTAGGATCAATTAGTCACTATTCCTTCCATGGCTCTATCTGATGGCTTTAAACTTACTAAGAGTAGCAGTCCCAACAATATCTCCTCTATCAACCGTTTGCTCTTCGTCGGCCGTCCCCTCTGGATATGCTATTGCAACAAACGTATGGAAATTGGGTCTCTGTAATCTTTCGATCCATTTCGTGTAAAGCATACGGGCAAATATTTCAAACACGAACTTCCCTCCAAAAGCTGACTGCGAGAGAGTTAGAGCTTGAAGGCGTAAGGCAGCCAGCTTGCCCGAAAGAAAGGCGGCCAAGATGGGATCATCGGTCGGTATACGATGGATTTTATAAACAAACGACATTCTGAAATTCTAGGCTTCACAAATCGATAGACAAAAAAAAAAGTTAAAAGGTGTAAGACTCAATATCCCCAAGATCGCATTGTCCCCTGATTTCCACTAGCTACTGCGTTACCTCATACCCTTGATCTATTCCATGAGAGCTAAACTTGCATGATTGGTTGAATTTGAGGGGCACTGCATTCCCACATACTACACAACGAATCGAGCTTACATACTCGGTGGATACATATTTCTAAACTGAGCTGAAACTAACGGGAAGAATATCTCTCCTTCCTCCCCCCCGCACAAAATCTAGGCAAGACCCACTATGGCTTTCTGCCCAGGAGGACATTTACGCATTTATGTTACGATCAACCCACGATTACGCTAGCAGAGGGAATTATATGGTTTTTTTTTTAAACATCCATACTCGCATTTCTATAGGGAACTTTTGTCTAGCAAATATTTTCACTCTTAGCTTGATTTCCGCGCTTAATTCTTTGCTCTAGCTACACCATTAGCCGTAGAGACATCATCATCGTTGCTCCCTCTCAAGCTTGGGTGCGTAGTACAGCGTGAGATATGGCCCTCTTTCCTTAGTATACGAGAAAGAAACATAAGAGTGCCTGCCCGCTTCTTTTTCAATATTCCCTGTCCCATTGCTACATCTCTCAGCTTTATTTCTAGATCATAATATGATAGGGGTAATCTTACAATAGTTGATTAACAGTCTCTGAATAAGCATCGGTGATATCCCACAATTGACTGTTGAAGAAGCGTTTGAGGCGTCGAGTCGCCTCTGCATCGCTGGCGACGAAGTTCCAGAAGGGTATATAGACCTTAACTTCGGGGCTCTTGTGGTTATTAGTTTTAGATATTAAATACAGGAGGAAGGGGCCCACCAATTTTCCATGCATAAGCTCAAATTGCCATAGCACACCTCCGTGTCTGATATTCTGTCGTTCGATGTGCTCCGTCACCCCATCCCAAGTTTCGGAGAGGTTGAAGAGGGCACCGTAGAATTCCTTGAAGACGTTCAGTTCTTGTTTTTCCATGTCTATATCTCTAATATTAGCCAAGTAGGGAGGGTCAGGTAGGGAAGTGGAGAAGGATTGGCTCACGGATTTGACCACCGAGTGTGTAGACCTCTTTGAAGTTGGAGAACTCAAGGTCGTAGGATCTAGCATAAATTTTAATGCGGGCTTTTAGTTGATCAAGGAGATCGGAAGCTATATGACAGTAAGTTACTGGGTATACTCCAACGAAATCCATGAGAATCAACGTACATGTCATGACTACGTTGAGCCCTTTCACTTCGACAATGTTGCCCCTAGCCATGTCTCTAATCCCTAAAGAAAAGTCAACTATTAGCACCGAAGGAAAAAGTAGAATTGAATCACTCTTTGACACTAACAAGGGCCAATCCGAGCTCAAGAACAGACGTACCTTCAAAACCGCCGTCCCTCGGCATGAAGAATGCCTCTAATTTATCCAGGGCAATTTTCTCATCCTCTCTTCCTGGCAATCTCCTTATCGAATCAAAGAGAATCACAGCAGGTGAAGTCTCTAGGATATGTGCCTTTCGAAAGCAGTTGATGTATGCCTTCAGCATGATTCCAAACTTCTTCTTATTTAAATCAAATGCGAACAGGCAGGACCTCAAGGTTCTCTGCACCTAGTTAGCATAGCTCTTTTGCGCAGTTCTCGGCGAAATCTGAACTTACAACTGACTTAATACCCATCACCTTTTCTATATCTGCTTTCTCCCATACGTAGAGTTCTTTTGTAAAGAACTTCCACAACTCAGTGTCGAAACCCTCAAAAACGTCCATTTTCCCAAACTGTTCAGCGAGGGTAAAGGACAAGGACTGGCTGAAGGGATCAGCCGGGGTGCCAGCGATGGGAGCAATTGGCTCAAAGCAGAATCGAAGCATTGATTGGCCATTCTGGATGTTGCGTGAGGGTTCGAATGGGGAGCCATTGTGTGTTAAGTTCGACGACCAGTTGGGGAACACCCTACGAGCGGTTAACAATGTAATGAAAGAGATGGAATGGTACATACTGAAGGTGTGGGAGGATGTAGGTGACGAAGAAGGAGAAGTATTCTCGCTGTAGCTCAGATGAGTAAGAACATTGGCTCAAGAGAGTGGAAAGTAAGTATGAAAACGTCTCTTGGTCTCTTGGTGTGCCAGCCTGGGTCACAGGACCAACTTGATTCGAGGCCATTTTTCATATGAAGCCTTCTTAAAATCGCTACAGCACAGGATTTCTGATGATGCACAATTGGTTTAAGAGAGTGGAAGCAAATTGAAAACGTCTCTTAGTCTCTGTGTGTCAGCCCAGATCACCGGACCAGCTTTAGTCGAGACCATTTTATTATGTAGTCTTCTCTAAATCGCTACATCACAGGATATCCGATGCTGCATAGCAGTGAGACACTTAGGGATAGATTGCAACACATCATGCATCGTAGGAAATGTATGCAGTAAACCAGTCCTAGCGTCGACTATGACATGTCCACAAAATCCCCCCCAAAAATCATTTCCGGGTTGTCAAATGTGGATTAACTTACAGGTACATGTACATGTAGAACTGCAGATAGGTAGATCTCGGGCAGGGAAAATCGACCTTGTTGGTGGTAATTGTTACGGGAAGACGGACTTCGCCAGAACGTTTCACGCCCAAAAGGACACGTATTCCCTAGGCGGCCTAATTAGCTCGGCGACCTGCCCTAACTTGCACGGCAGGTAGGCCGCTAGGATTGTCACAGCTGAGCTTAAACATCTTAGCTCTTCAGGGTGGTAGGGGCTAGTCACAGCTGAGCTTAAGCAGCTTAGTTCGTCAGGGTTGTCGAGGCTCACTTACAGCTGAGCTCAAATAGGTTAGTTTGTCAGTGTTTTTAGGGCTCAGTCACAGCTGAGCTCAAACAGCTTAGTTCGTCAGGGTTGTCGAGGTTCACTTACAGCTGAGCTCTAAGACAATCGGAGATAGGGTATGTTATTTTACAGTAACATTAAAGTTAATCAAATAGTAGTTAAATTAACTTTAGAAATAAAAATAAGCCTAACAGTCGAAAGGGTATCTAGAAAGAGGCTCTTATTACTTCGGACATACTATTAAAGATAGGCTAGCACTATATTGTAGTAAACCATAAGTCCTCTAAATGCCCAATAAAGTCCCCTGGTAATAGTGATTAGTTATCTTCCACTGCCCACTCCTGATACTTATCACTTTGTACCACTTCGGGCCAGTGGGAATCATTCCCAACTACACTTCCCCCGAAATCTAGATATCCAGTATAATCAGGCTGACCGACGGTGTTGGTGACATCGGTATGGTTCCCAAAAACCCAAACCTGCAAATAATTAGCTTTTTTCCGATCTAATAATATAGTTCAGAATGTGAGAACTTACAGTCTGCATTCCAAAGATCATGTGTGGCAACAAGTGGCAATGGACCATCCAGACACCGGGTGCCTTTACTCTTATTCTCCAAGCTGTCCACCCATCAATAGTGCCTGGAGTGATGCGGGTGGTCGCATTTCTATAGATCATCATAGTACTGCAGAAAAAATTAGCATCTAATCCATTACTAAGCTTCTTCCCTCAACGTCCTCAACGCGGAGGCTCAAAAGGAAAAGGTGTACAAATGTAGAAACTTACTCTCTTCTCACTGGTTTTCCTATAGAATTCTCCCATTTGGCTTCATTCGCGGTACTATTGTATTCCCCAAAACCGCTTCCGATATGCCAGACATGCTCTCCATGAACGTGCCAAGGATGGTTATCCAATGTCCCTCTGTCCGACGCCGTATTCTGAACCACAACTTCGAGAACTTCTCCTATTTGCGCGGGGAAAGCTCTGGAAACTGGATCTAGTCCATCATTGGCCAATGCTCGCTCCATCGATGGAAATTCAATGGTATCATTCTGTATGATGGAGACGAGGTAGGGCTTATTTGGATACTCCTCGAACCAGGGGTAGCCATTCATGTAATAGACGACATTCGGGGCAACATAGGCTAGACGGATTGTGACATTGATTCTCCGTGTCACTTCTTCTGCAGTTGGGAAGTCGTCAGATGCATATACTGGATTGAGATAGTTGTTTACCAAGGGCCGAAGTTTGTACTCGAGGAATTCGTGGTCCATCTCTGGAAGGGTGATAACACTGTCTACCGGCGGATAGTACTTGGCAGCTGCACCCGCTGCATCGACGGATCGGTTTCCATAGTTAATGACCGCGTAAGAAGTACAACGATTACCATGGTCTCGAGTCTCGAGTTGCACGTAATATTGCTTTTTCTCTGGCCTTGGCAAAGCGTGAAAGAGAAAGCTGAAACGTTGACCAGCAGCAACTTGAATAAACGAAGTGTTGTATTTCTCGATGTAGGAACTATTTTCTCAGTGAATTAGTTTTACTAAAATGTAATGAACCATCGCAATTGGATGGGAGCAAGGTGAAGAGCATACCCATCGGCTTCAATCAGTTCGAGTTCGTTGTGGCCTTCAATACCAAAAATATTAAACGATATAGCACTAGCGCCCACAACTCTAAACCTGTAAGTCCTTCCAGGATCGACGTTAATAACTGATAGAGGCTCGTTGCAAACGATTCCCTTATCATGGACGCCGCCTCCTTTGCCATTAATAAGTACCATTGCTTGGTCGCCATCGTATCTCTGAGGCGAGGCAGTTAGCCCATCGAGAATATATGAGTCGCTTTGAGCAAAAGCGTCTTGGAAGAAGAGCCACCGGTCGTCAAAGTATTCATATGGAGGATCTTCTGCTTCAACAACCTAGGATTTTTTAGTACTTTTCCTTCATATCCAAATAGTAACTAGGAGCATAATCAAGTGACAGCTCCAGTGAGGAAATAGAAATTCTTACAGATAGGGGACCAGTGCATGCGATTGCTTGGATACCGACATGCGAGTGGTAGAAATATGTTCCTGCAGATCCTACTGGCACATCGATCTCATAGTCGTAAAAAGAACCGGGAGGAAATGGCCATTGAGAAGCTAGAGGTGTACCATCGGAGAATGGCGCAGCTGCCATTGTAAGGCCATGCCAGTGCTGTTTGGTTAGTTAGTAAGCTGTATCAAAATGCGACAAGAATAGAGAGCAAATGCTAGAATAAACTCACCATAGTAAGGTTTTCATTCTTCAAATCGTTATGGACTCTAATCCAAAACGTTTTGCCTTCTTGGAGTCTAATCTCAGGTCCTGGGCTAGTACCATTGATCAATATAACCTCCTTTTCATCCACGCAAGACTGTTTTGTTTCCGCAGAAGAGACACGTATAATTGCATCCGGGATAAAAGTTTCATCATGAACCTGTATTGCTGCAGAGGCAAGACTCGTTAGCCCTACGATGGTAACTAATATAGTAGGGAGGTTTGCAAAATAACGCATCGTGCCTCTTCCCTTTTAGGATTGATGCGAAGGGATTTAATAAGGTTACATTATAGTTGCGAAGGCCCCGGACTTTATCATTGCTCTGATATCTAGGATACGTGCTGCTTGTCTAACAGGAGCTGCAATCTTGACAACATTGCGGCACGTAAAATTCTGAAGTCAAATCGCGTGTAACCGTATAGTTGTAGTAGTGCTGAGACCACGATCACTAGCCCTATAGGAGATACAGAAGTATCTGTACGCTGCGTAGATCTTGCTGTAGGACTAGGCTAAGGTTTAGCAGAAAGATATCTAGGATGTAGATTATTGTTCAGCCCATCTCTGCTGCAAATCTATCACTTTACCTATCGGTATCATATGCAATGGGACTAATTAACTCCAGCTTGTCAAGGTTCGGGGTCTCTCTCACGGAACATCCTTGCAGCAGTTTCATCTCACATTTAGTGGTATCCGCTCAAATACAGATACGTATCTTGGGGGCCTTTAGGGGTATAGTAGGGGTATTCTGACTTAAAGGGTAACAATACACGCCTGTTGCAAATCAAAGGCTGGCTGAACCGGGATCAAGCATCATGATCATTTATCAGCGTTCCATTCCGAGATCAACGTATTGCTAGGTCTCAAGAGATAGGCGACGAAGTACTGATCTTTCGCACCATCGACTCGTTGTGTGGCTCGGTGCTTGGACGAATGTAACCTCCCCCCGAGATCTTCTGCAATGAATTTGCAGCATTGTCCAACGCACATGTCTCTAGTGGCGGGATAAAAGCCCACATGCCGTCCTTTCGAGAAAAAGCTTGTATACTGTACTCTATCCATATTTGGTTGTCTCACACGTCGCACAGTCTGGCCGAGGATGGATGCGACACTAGGCTCGTTGGTTTACATAGAGAAGGATCGCCTTGCAAGGGTGGAAGTGAGGGATTTGTTTCAAGGAAACCGCTAGAGTGAACACTGTGCTGACATGCCCGCCTCGAAGAATAAGATCGCGAGAATAGACACCACATATTCAAATCCTAAAGACATAAGCAAGAAGATGAAGTTCTCCTTGCTCTCATCGTGATCACCTTTGATGCCATTTCAAACTATGGATTCGTCTACTTTCTCGCGAAGGTGATAAACTGCTTGTCTACGTCCTCCTCGCCTTGGACTGCACATCGCCTGTGAAATGGATCTGGCATATGACAGCCTACTTAGAAAATGTGCCCTCTATGAACGTGCAGGTTGCGATATCCTCAGTTGCCACATTTGCAAATATACGTTTCGCAACTACTCAACAAGGAAGAATCAGGTCACAGTATTAGAGAGCCCTAGATAAGCCGTGCAACATAGACAGATAGACCGAGATACAATTAACACTAGGACGGCAAAGAATCTCAAGGCACTAGAGGTAAAAATCCATTTTGGCACAAACAATAGGTACCTTTAAATACATAAATGAATCATTTCCATTAGTCGTTAAACAGAGAGATTCCCCCCATTGCTCCTCACCATCATAATTCAAAGTCCTCTCTTAGGACTTTCTCACCGGATCCGAGTATTTCTCCGTAGTCGATGCTAAAGGCCAAATAGCAATGGCTTGGGCCATAATGGCTATCGCTACGGGGATGTCAATGAATTAGAATTGCAGGTGGATGTTTTTAAGGCTATGTGGAAACTCAACAACATACCTGGCACAACCCAGAAGGTGCTTAAATAACTCTGCCGCACTAGGGATCTAACTGGTTCAGAAAGTTCTTTAACAATCGACGAGTCACTCAAGATACTCTCGATGATCTATGTGGTAAACATCTTAGTGACAGGCCTGCCTCATAAGCCTCTTGTTTGAACTGACCTTTTCAAAACCTGGAATGTCGACCAATAAATTTTGCAGGGTTTTCTCAAATTGCCCATTAAGAAGAGTCGACATGATGGTAATACCCACTGCAATGCCGATTTGTTGACTCATATAGTATATGCCAATAGCGGTTGTCATTTGTTGTTTTGGGGCACAGAGATAGAGGCCAAAGAACTGAGCAGACGTGACCATGCCAGCAAAGAGGCCGAATGGGAAGCTAGTTAGGGAACCCAGTGCGTCTATAATCAATATTAGATGTATATTATCAAAGGGAATTGACGAAACGTAGAAGTTTGGGGAATCGTCTTTGAGGGGAAAAGAAAATATAGGATGTGGGGATGAAGTTGGCCCTGACAATCCCGTTACATACTCATAGGATACGACCATTGCACTAGAATCACAATAGAAATGGCGATAGACAGAAACAAGGAGGCTAGCGATAGCCTCTTATAGCTCCCGTATCTGCCAATTTTGATCTGTCAGTAGTGACTGGCCGGGGCGAGGAAGGGTAGCCTTACCTTTTAATCATTCGTCCTGCTACAAGGCTCCCCACTGCGTTGCCAATACTCACCGGAACTATTAGCCATCCTGCCTCTGCATCTGAAGATCCTCGAGTGTTGATGAAGTACGGTACGATTTGAGAGACAAACTGTAGAACATTAGTAAAGCAACTATGGTATAGACATATAACACGTACACCTTGACAACTACCGACTAGAAGGAGCTGACATTAAATATGGGGTTAGCAGAGCAGCTACAAAAGTTTGCACCTAAGGAATGATTGCAAACTAGTGTCACTCACTTGTCCAACACAGAATGCGCCAACCTCTGTCTTAAACAAGCTTAAAGGTATCAAAAGCTCACGACCTCCTGGATAAGTCTCTAAAATAAGAAAGACTAAAAAGGATATTATTCCAATAATGATGAGACTAAGGAGAAGAGGGTGGGTCCATGAGAGCTGCACTTGCAGATCAATGATGACGAGAAATGAAGTTATCCATATAGCAAGTGTTATTGCTCCCAAGTAATCAAAACTTGGAAGACGTTTTCGACGCTCATCTTGTGGTTCCTCCAGTTGTGAGTTCTTACTTCTGTCAGCTTCTAACAAGAAGTTCCGAAGACCACGAGTAATAATGATACAGCAGGTAGTTGCAATTGGAACTTGGCCTAAAAAAGACCTGCGAAAGTTAGTAGTAATTGCTGAACATCTTTGGAAAAGTTACTTGCCATCTCCAGCCAACTGTTTCTCCAAGAAATCCTCCAAACGGTCCACCAATGGAGATTCCAAGTATCGACGCGATGTTGACATAACTTCTGGAAACTGCTACATCCAAGGGTTCTGCAATGTCTGACGATAATTCACTGTGAGTATAGATGGCATTTGGCAACGAAAAAAATAAAATGGGAGCTATCTAAAACGAAACACTCCTTACCGGTGATAATGATGGAAGCCAAAGACACTATTCCTGAAGCTCCACACCCTGTTAGAGTCCTTCCAAGAATCACTTGCCAGTAACTCTGCCCAATCCCACTATTCTTATGTAAGTAAATTTTTGTAACCTGCCACCCAAGGATTTTGTTGTATAGATTGAGAGGGCAAAGAAGTCCTTCACTCACCAAAGTGTACAACCAATGCAAAATAAAACATAAGCTGCGATAAGAGGACGAAGACGACCATAATCATCGCATAAACGCCCGTACTATTAGAAGTATAAGTGAACAAATCACAGCACTCTCCTGGAGAAGGCGGGAGACATACCAGAGGGAATGTTACGCAGCATCCTATTGCAAAGCTTGTCATCATCCACGACGAGTTATCAAGGTTATCGAAATGTGAAGCCACAGTCTCATGCGTCGCCCATACAAGAGAAGTGTCCGCCCGGGCTAGAATAATACCTGGAACACATTATTAGCCACAGCAGTAGTTTCCGCAACTGAAAAGCCAAATCAAATTCACTTCTTACCAAAAAAAACCGCTATCTGCCATGGTGCAAATCGTTTGCCGGTTTGCGTCGCAGGAGGTTCGTTCTCAGCGCATCCATCCAGTGGGTGTTCGGCCGGGTCTGACGCTAGTTTCCCTAGCAGCGGAGTCGCTTCATTCGTTGACATTGTTTTTAAATATAGAGGCAGATAGACCAAATGCTGCTGTAATAAGGATATCGTAACATAGCGGGGTTTTAGATGGGAAAGAAAACGAAAAAATAAAAAAATAAAGATTCTGTAGAACGATTAGTCATTTTCAGCTTCTTCCGTGCGAAATCTCTTTGGGATGCTTGTCCGCTCCTGTCAGGTGTGTCGCTCATTTATGTCAATCTTTATGGGATCTTCTTGCGCCATCACCCGTTCTCGTCTTGTATGTAAGACAAGGGTTTCGTTCTAGAGAGGGCCCTAATATTGCCAGCTGAACGACTCTAATTAGCCTTGTCACACTCCAAGAACCGTAAAGATCAGCCCCGCAAGTTAGTACGATTGAACGACATCCACTTACTGTCTCACTAATCCCAGTCTCTGGCACCTGCAGCACTGTTTTACCGCTTGCAAAGTAGCACGGCATCTAAGCATACATTTCAGCTGGGACGGCGTACATAATTATTGGTAGCTCTCTGTTTCAAAAAAAAAAAAAAAAAAAAAACTACGCACTATAGGAGGTAATTTCTGCAGGTTTATTGATCTGTGAATTGCCTGCCCCAGGAAGTTGAGGCGACAACGAATACCCGTTAGAGACGTCAGTGCGTCGACGTCCCTCTGACCCAACGCCACCAGCAAGTATCTCGTTTATACAATCTAGTTAAAACGTCTAGTCCCTCAACTGCCCCCCCTTTTCTACAGAATACAAGCTTTTTCCACTAGTACAAATGGCCCTTTTGGAGGCCTGTTTTACTACGTGACATTATTTACAGTACCAAACAAAATGTTCTATCAACACGTTCTCCGCCTTGTAACCGAAGGACTTCATTTTGCCTCGAGTCTCGCAAACGGCCCTTCTTGTCGATGTAGACCCTGGGAGACATGTTGGCCAACAGAGAAAGAATGGGCGGGTTTCCGCGATTCAATTGATGGAGATCTTGTTCGACTACAGCCTGTCGGATTTGTATGCCATGAGCCAACATTCAACCGCAGCGCATGTGACAACCTTGTATCCATCTCAAGTGATAGTGCCTGGAGGGCATCACAACCGGGTAACTCTCTCACATCTCACACCACCAAGCCATGTTCAAATCCTATTCAAAAACTAACAAGACTTTTGACAGGTACATTGCAGGACTGGGTGTGGGAAAGCGGTTTGGCTCCGAATGATACCTGCATGGTTGGAATGTCAATTAGCGAAACACCTTGCAACCAGGGCCGAATCCCACTCTACTCTGCTATGGTTCAGTCAGCTAAAGACATTCAGAAAGCAGTTATATTCGCTAGAGACTATAATCTCCGCTTAGTGATCAAAAACACTGGGCATGACAATTCCGGGCGATCCAGCTCACCAGATTCCTTCCAAATCTACACAAACCACCTGAAAAAACTCCAACACCATGAAGATTTTCACGCAGATGGATCACAAGCCGGGCTCGGGCCCGCTCTTAGTATTGGCGCCGGTGTCATGTTTATGGAAGCAAACCAGAAGGGTGCTCGAGAGGGCTTCATCGTAATGGGAGGTGAATGCCCAACAGTGGGCGCTGCGGGTGGGTTTCTTCAAGGGGGAGGAGTTTCTACTTTTCACAGTTATGCGAGGGGACTTGCGGTTGACAATGTGCTTCAGTACAAAGTAGTGGTTGCTAGTGTATGTCTCTCATTCTTATTTCATTGAGCTAGCAGCTAAGTTTAACATTCAGGGAGAACTCGTCACCGCCAATGCGTTCCAGAACCAAGATCTATTTTGGGCACTTAGAGGAGGTGGAGGTGGCACGTTTGGAGTTGTCACCGAAGCCACAATCCAAGTATTTCCAGATGATCCTACCGTCGTCTCTACCGTATCGATCTCATTGCCTTCGTCTACTGAGGGGTTATTCTTCACTACAGCTGTTACTGGTCTCTTAACTGTTTTACAAACACTCAACAAAGAAGGCCATCCTGGTCAACTCCGCGTCTACCCCTCCGTCGATGGGTTTCGCAAGACTGACTTGATGTTATACTTCACCAACACTACGAGTGAGTCAGATGTAGAAGACCGTATGGTGACGGAAATCAAATCATCCATATCCGGAAACGATATACCATACATCATATCAACAAAATTCCACCCACATATCAGCTCTGAGCGCCGAGTGGATGCAGATATCTATCCTGAAGACTACGGGGTCCTCACAGGAACAGTTCTAGTTTCCAGACAGCTATTTAACTCCAGTTCCGGACCTTCCCAAATGGCGACGGCATTTTCTAAGCTCCCAATGGGGCCAAAAGATCTTATATTTACCAGCAACCTTGGAGGTGCGGTGGTTTCGAATAAAGATCTTGCTGATACAGCGATGCATCCCGCCTGGCGTGACGCAGCTCATTTAATTACCATTATCCGTGGCGTAGAACCTTCTATTGAGGGGAAAATAACCGCTCTAGAAGAGTTATCGAAATTTCAAATGCCAACCCTCTTTTCGCTGGAGCATCCTAGTAGCAGGGTGTCGTATCGCAATCTAGGGGATCCGAACGAGAAGGATTTTCAGAACGTTTATTGGGGAAGTGAAAATTATAAAAGGTTGTTAGGGATTAAGCGGGAGGTGGATAGAGAAGATTTGTTTATTACAAGGTTGGGGGTGGGAAGTGAGTTTTGGGATGAGGAGGGGATGTGTAGGAGGAAGAGGGGTAGACTTGAGATGTGAGATCGAATTAGCTGGAGATTAATGAGTACAAGAAAGCACACAACGAAGCAGGTACGCAATATCGGCGCCGCCCGCAGACAACAGTGTGGGTGTGCGAGTGTCGGTGCGGGGCAGTGAAACCTGCCATGCGGTCGCTCTGTGCATCTGCACTATAAACGCAATTCTACGTCGAATGGCTCCAGATTAAAATATGTTATCCGTCTATCCATTTTTGGGAGTCATACGGGGTACAGTGTTGAGGCGTAGCATGCCCTCGGCATCAAACTGTAGTTTCGGTCCGAGTACAGTTTAGTATGGCAATTCGGATGATCATCCGCCTAATTTGCTGATTGATCAATCAACCCTCGAGCATCGTCATGTTCTCGGTTAAATTACTCGTACCCGTAATTATTAGCTGCTGCAAAATCTGCAATATCGTTATATCTTATCTTTGAATCGTACAGTCTCTTCAGCACTATATATCTATATATTAACTATTCACAAGAATGGCAAAGCCAACACTAGACATGGCGCCAAAGTCGTCGCCTTCTTCCCCCAAAACAGCCTACCTCATTTTGTATAACGGATTGTTAGCTTTTCTGCGAGCCTGGATCTTTATCCGCACTCTCCAGCTGTGGAGCAGCCATGGCACCGGCGAAGTGTGGGAAAAGCTCCACAACCTAGCACTCTGGACGGAGACCTTCACTATAATCGAAGTCATCCATGCTGGGACCGGACTGGTGCGGGCGTCAGCTGCCACAACGGCGCTGCAGGTAGCCGGCCGCAACACGATCGTCTGGGCCATCACCAGAAACTACCCTGATGTCGCCGCTCGAGAATGGGCATACTCTAGCATGCTGGTAGCTTGGAACGTAGCAGATTTCGTTAGATACAGCTTTTTCGCAATTGAGAGAGGGACTGGGCGTGTGCCGAATATATTGTTATGGCTGAGGTATGGATGAGTGTCATGAAAGTAAGGGATGAGCTGACTCGTAAAGGTATAACATGTTCTTCGTACTCTATCCAATTGGTATCGTTTCCGAAGCGTGGCTTGCCTACAAGGTTATCGCCCCTTCACGATCCCGAAACCCGGCGTATCAGTACCTTCTATGGCTTGGACTAACCATATATATTCCTGGCAAGTATATCCTGTTGTGATCTATTTAGTTTCTTTTGCTAATGAGATTGCCAGCATTTTATGTTCTATTCGGGCACATGCTTTCTCAGCGGATAAAGTCTCGCCAGAAGACCTTGAGGAAAGATGTATGATCGTAGATTTTGCAGAGACACATTTTCACAGAGGCTTAGATTCGCGGAGGCACAGTTTTCGTAGAGGCATAGATTTCGCAGAGGCATGAAATTCGTAGAGGCATAGACTTTCCAGAGGCACAGATTTCATATTTAACCTGATATCATACACCGCTATCTCCACGTCGCCCCCATACTCTCTATATCTAAACCTGGGTTTCGCAACAAAAGAGTAACTGATTAGCGGCAGGGACTGCGGAACATGGGCTCATTGTGATGGACCCTTGTGGTTAGTCCCCCAAATAGATATATCCTGCGGTATGACGATACTCATGAGGGGCCGTATTATATGGGCTGATGGTGATGTATTTTCTAAGAACTATTCGTCCGAGCACCGTCCATAAAGACCACCCCATCACGTACATACCTAACGAAGCCTGTTCCCTCACAGCGGTGTGAGCTCGCGAGTCTGGGTTATACCGCAACACTAAAAATGTGGATCTACACCCGTCCGCGTGTATAACCATTGAAATATCCAACAACAGCGATATGTCTCAGCGAGAACTATGACGTGAAGTGGCCGGATATAGCACTAATGCCCGCTGAAGTGAAATGGGTTAAGGTAGTGAATGTTACACAGCTGAGAAGTTACAGCCAAGCCACAGCGAATTCTTCGTGGCACCCTTATGATTTACTACTAACAGTGATTCGCCCGTAAAATAGCTTGTGTCTCAAAGCCCTCGAGGTTTCGCTTCAGCTGAGTCTGGGGCCTCGCTCAGCTGAGCAGGTGCGATTGCTGTCTCATTCATGTGATACATTATAGCAGGACTGATAAAACCGGTTAATGGTAACCCAAATGCCTAGGGATGTGGAACAAAAACGGCTATCTTGTTAGCCGTGCCTCCCACGAACCAATGGGTGTTTATAAATCGAATATTCGGGATGCTAGGGCTAAGATCGTCGATCCACAGTTTACGTACAGGTATTACAAGGTGTTGGGAGCATTACTTTAAAGAGAATGTAATTCTTAGACTTTTTTTTTTCTGTAACCAAATCGTAGCAGATTTGTAGAGGATAAATACCGAGAGATTGATCCTAGATGAAGTGTGACAACACAAACATCATTTGCACGACGGTTAGAGAGCCAAGTCTAGCTGTCTTGCAGAAATCAATACCTCAAAATTACACAACATGGCGCCTTCAAGGCTGCAACTCCCAGCTACAGAACCGCTTTTCAATCTTAAATTCATTAACACTCACCTTCTTCTCCTCCTCTTGCTTCTCTCTAGCATCTCTTATACAAAACCAACCCTCCCATCCGTCGAACCAACCTACGATCCGAGGTCTATTTCTTCTCTTCCACGCATCTAATTACCTGAACTAACGCATCCCCAGTCGTCCCCAGGCAACCGTCCAAATCCTCTACAACTACACCATCCCCGACATTCCCGAAAAATCTATTGTGACCTACCTAATCACGTATCCTCCTAACGGATCCGCACCACCACACAGTCATGCCGGTGCCTTCGTCAGCGCCCACGTCCTATCTGGCTATGTGCTCAATGCGATAAACGATGACCCGATAGAGCTTTTAGGACCAGGAGATAGTTACAGCGAAATTCCAGGAGATCATCATAGAATTAGCGAAAATGCCTGCGTAACGGAACCAGCGACTTTCATCGCGACACTAGTGCTTGATACGAAGACGGTAGAGGAGTTAGGGGTGGAGGGGCTGACAGTTATTGATGACGGGTATAAGGAGATGATTGCGAAGGCACAGAAGAACAACACTCTTCAAGGAAGAGTGTGAGGCCTCGTTCCAAATACCAACATGCTGCAAGACGTCTGTGACTGGCATCGACTATATATCAGAACTATATTTTATATAGCTTAGCGGCCTTGTTAATGGCATCATTAGTACCAACCTTTAGGAGAATCAAAGTTATTAAGAATAAAATACACAAGTGGAAATCAGAGACACTTTGAAAGCCCCTATGAAAGGTGGCGAAAGAAGGCAGAGGAAATCCGTAAGATATAGGCCAAGTTGGCAGGAAGGGGAAGAGCTTCGTTTGCTCACGGAGCTAAAGATCTCCTTATACTAGTCCTTAATCACGACACTAGTGCTTGACACTGACTTCCAAATCTCTCTTTGCGAGTAAGCACGCGGCGCGCGCCGCGGCAACTGCCCCTTTATATGCCAACTGAAATGCCGCCTCTGAATCCACTTTGGTCGCGAACAGACCCAAAGCTTGACAGAATTCGCACAGGGATGGGAGAGGAATCGCATAGGGAATATAATTTTGTAAGGAGTAGGAATGGATGGGAATCGCACAAGGATAGGAGAATCGCACGAGGGCTCTGCATCGCGAGATTACCTATGGAATAGATAATTGAATATGTATAGTAGAGCTAGAAGGAATGGGATATAGAACTTTTATAGCCCTGGCATATCTTGAGGGAACGTCTAGTTTATCTAATTTCAACGAATCCACCATCCCCTTCAACGTACTGCTTTTAAGCACGACACTGCAGATGTAGTTCTAGTTTTCCGATACAGCGTTGATTTGCAACCACCCTCGAGTAGCATGGCAACACAGACCAGCACGACGCTAGATCGTCACAAGGACAGGCACGATAACGCAAGACACATCAAGGTAAATGATATCCCAACTCCTTATTTTGCTACGACTCCAAACAGCTCCGATTATTACTAAAAATCTCATCATCCTCTCCCGAATCATACGGCTTCGCCATAACAACCCGACCCCTCGGACTAACCTGTACGCTGAGCAGCTCATGGTTCTGGTCCTCTGGGCGGCCCGACACCTTGCGCCCGTCCCAGTTCCCCTGCTCGATCGAGTTGGGCTTGTCTCGCGTTAGGTCGGCGCGCGACGTGCACGAGTGGTCGCGCACGCCGCCGCGCAGCGTCGAGTTGGTGTGGATCGCGCGGATGAAGAGAACTCGGAACATGGGGATCGTCTGCGCGATGATGCTGACCGCCGGCTCGAGGAAGTTGAAGATGGACATGAAGACCATAAAGTCTAGGGTTGGTTGGTTAGCAAGGGGCTGCTGGGGGAGTATAGGGGGAACGAACGGTAGGTGTTGTCAATCTGGATGAACTGGAAAAAGGCGCGTAGTATAACAATGGTGCCCGTCAAGACTCCGAGGCCCATGGCGATGGCGAGGCCGATCTTTTCGCGCTTCTGGAGAAGAAGCTTGCGGATGACGAACCATGGGCAGAGCGCGAGGAAGATGTCGATTACGCCGCCGTAGACTATGCCGTGGGTTAGCCACGAGTACAATTGATAGACCATGCGCATTGGCGCAGGAGGCAACGTACCAATCGTCACACCACCGAGATACTGGAGAATACGAAGCTGGTAGCACAGATTGTGTTCTGGGCGATATATAGCGCGCGGGTCGCCGCAAGCCGGGATCCAGATGGACACGATGCCGAGGATGATAACCATGTTTGCCGTCACAATGACGCCCCAGAGGATGCACTTCAAGATGCGTTCGTGGATGATGCGGGTTAGGGTGATTGCGAAGGAGACTTTGGACCAGGCTGTAGCGATAGTGGTCAAAGATGTCGAGATGTGGTGCAAGAGGAAGAACTTGCGCTTGTCATCGTCGGTTTCATAACCGGCTGTGATGGCGCTGCTCAGGAGCGCAGCGGCGATTAAGAGGAGCAACTGTAGATGTGAATGTCAGCAATGGGTATCTACTCGATCGTAGGAATGGGCCTTACCCATGATACCGTGAGCACGTAGTCGTCCCACCATAGTGACGAAAAGCGAAGGCGACAGTATAGACGGACGAAGAGGAAGGCGGCAGAGGCGCAGGTTAGGATCCAGACGGCTATGTTGGACTGGACAAATTGGTCTTGTCCGCTTTCGCCGAGCATGACCGACCAAGGTTCATTCTCAAAAGTGACGAGACAACTAGACAAGGTCTTGCTTAACCATCAACGTGTTGGGGTTCATTCGCAGGAAGTTGTCGAGTGTGAGTGATTGAATTCACAGGATTAACACCACAGGGCAGGGTGCAAGGTTTATGAGTAGAATCTGGGGAATGGGAGACGGGATGTAAAGCGGGGTCCACGTGGATGAGGACTATGGGGTTCTGGGTAATTATCCATTAGTGGCCGTGCTAAGGTTACAAGTGCCATTTCACAGTGACAGAAGCGGGAAAAGAAAGAAAGTGGAAGCGAAGGGGTTCGAGCGGGTGGCGCAAGGCACAGGCCTGCAAGTTCGAGAACTTGTGCGATGGTGTGTACAGACTGGTTATCACGCTTGGGATATCCGTTCTTATAGGTTTGGTAATTTTCCCCCGAGAGTATAGTAAGACAAAGACTCGAAGTAGTCCTAAAGTAGTAGGAGTAGGCACGACTTTTGGTGTCGTCGAGCTTCGTTTAGTAGTGTTCCTCCACTGCTCGGTAACGTCAGAGTCTAGACCCAGCCCCGGGGAAAGGTAGCATTCAACTTACCCGTTTCAAGTTAGAGTTGAATTGAAAAATGTGACGCGGCCTTTAGCGTAGATTTGTGAGGCACAGATTTGTGGAGGCATTTTTCAGAGGCATATTTCAGAGGTATATTTCAGAGGCATATTTCAGAGGCATATTTTAGAGGCACATGTCTTACGGGACGAGATGCATAAAGAGGAGATTTTAGTTAACCTATAAAACCCGTAGGCAGATCCCGTATCGCAGGAAACAAACAAACACCGCGGGGCCGGGAATTGTGAAGACGACAGAAAAAACGAAGCCTGGTGCGGAGTCATCGCAGGACAAGAGACGCGAATACCATCGTCGCGGGGAAACGTCGTATGCTGTGGAGTCATCGCGGGACAAGAGACGCGAGAAGAGGCATACCATCGCCGCGGGGAAACGTCGTGTGCTGTTGGTAGAGAACAGAACGAAAAAAATCAAGAAATATATCGCTAGGCGTAGGCATGTTAACGCTGTAGCAATCGGGCGCCAAGATCCTCGTACTGGCCAGCCATGGAATCCATTACGGCTCTATGGAGCTCGTTGAGGCGGCCTCTGGCGACGTTCTGGCTTCGGGTAGCCATTGCGATGTTACCGGCCTCGCGGATGGCCGTCACGACGTTATTCACCGAGTCCCGGAAGTCTTCCTCGTCTCCTCTATAGATATAATCGTCGTCGTGGAAACCCTCGAAGCTATCTTCGCGGGGGGCATAGGTTTCTTCGCGGGGGGAGTAGGCTTCTTCGCGGGGGCCGTAGGTTCCTTCGCGGGGGGCGTAGGCTTCTTCGCGGGGGGCGCCGTAGGTTCCTTCGCGGGGATTGACATAAGAGCTGTTGCTCCCAAGCTCCATACGCGAGCTTAAGCTGAAATTCGGCGAAGGGATTCGGGAGCGCGGTTGTAACATTGATGGTGATGGGGATGTCGGGGTGTACCCCTGGTTCAAACGACGACGGTCTCCCGCGGAGCCTGAATAATCGGTCATGCCACCCATAGTTGAGTTCGACCTAGTCCTATCGGGTAGGGGAATGATGGTGTCGTCGTCGTCGGTGGTCTCCACCGCCGCGGAGAAGCTGCCCTGCGACGTATGGCGGGTGGGAGCAATGAACCCTTGTGGGAGGGAAGCAGGCATGGAGGTGGTACGGCCATGGCCGCCCCAACCTTCCGGGATCTGGTTGCTGGAGAGGGGGATGGGTGCGCCGCGGCGTGGGTCGTCGTCATCGTACGCAGTCTCGCGGGGTCGATGGCTCATGTCCTCAAAGTGGTGGGGAAGCGCCGTAGGTGCCGCGGAATCGCCAGGCATGGCCGTCGCGGAGGCGGCTGGTGCCGCGGCAGAGGACGAGGCGACGGGAGGCACAGAATCGCCAGGGAGGGCCGCCGCGGTAAAGGCGGACGCCGCCGCGGCCGAGGAAGCTGCAACTGCAGCATTTGAGAAACGTGCCAACGGAACGCCAAAATGTGGCCAAGGCCCGGGCGGGCGACTGCTCCCAATGCACCCAGCAGCGGGAGAAGTCAAGCTGCGGAGTAAGGCAACATCGTTGCCTATCACTTCCTCGGTAAATGCCGCGAAATCCCCAGCCCAGGATCTCCTAATCCAATCCTGAAAGTCGGGGTCGTGAACCAAAACCTCGAGGGGAGATCCGATCTCTAGGTCGAGAGCCGACTCGCCGCGGAGCACATGCCCCGCGAAGGGGATGAACTTACCCTGGTATATAAAAGGGCTCCCGAGCCCGACGACCTTTCCCGTGGCGCGAATCGTCATTGTCTTTGACGTGAAGGTGATGGGAAGGAGCTCCGCAGTAAGATGCTTGCGGTTTCTCACTATCGTGCAGTAGGCGAAGACGTGTCCGAGCATGCTGTCTGATACTCGGTGCTGAACGGTAACAATGGGGCAGAAAAAGTGTGCAAATGTACCCGGATCTTCTACCTCCATGGCGTTTATCTGGGACGCTCTGTAGCGTGTGGGGGTTGTTGAGGCCATGGTCGTTTGAGGTCGCGGGGCAGTTCGCGGGGAAGTTCGCGGGGAAGTTCTTGGGATCTGAAATGAGGTTAGTAAGATGATGAAGTTTCGCGGGCGAGGATCTTACCAGATCGCGGGAAGTTCGCGGGAAGTTCGCAGGGAATTCGCGGAAGTTCTTGGGATCTGAAAGTGAGGTTAGTAAGATGGTGAGGTTTCCGTGGGGTGAGGTCTTACAAGATCGCGGGAAGTTCGCGGGGGAGTTCACGAGACGGCGAGAACGATTTCCGCGGGGGACGCAGGGCAGTTCTGATAATGGATCTGAAAATGAGGTCAGTAAGATAATGAGATTTCCGTGGGGCGAGGATCTTACCAGTTCACGGGGCAGTTCACGGGATGGAGCAGTGTAGGTTCACGAGTTGAGGGATCTGAAAATATGTTAGAGAGATCAACGAGGTTTCTGCGGGGTGAGGTCTTACAGAGTTGATGAGAATTTCTGTTACGGAGAGTTGACGAGAAGAATATAAAGTGAATATTAATGGTAGGCGAGAACAGTTTGTCACAACACAGCAAGCGAAACAAAACAGAAAGATCGAGGTACGTACTATCCCATTATTATACGCTTAGAATGAGGGGATGCTTATTATGACGGGGATCGATTCCTACGAGGATTTTCACAGAGATTTTCACGGGAATAGAGATAGGGAGATAGATTTCACATTTACAGAACAGTAGGAGAATTGACTTCAATTACTATAGAAACATAACAAAAGAAAGGCCGTAGAAACATAAAAGAAGAAAGGAAATAACAGACAAAGGAAAGTTTGAAACGAGTGTAAGAAATAACGTAGGAGAGCAAGGGAAAAACAGAGAGGGAAAAAAAAACAGAAACAGAAAAACAGAACTTAGACGCTACTGGTCTCGATGGGATCCTCGTCATCCTCGTTGTTGTTTCCGTAGGCCCGAGGAGCCGGTCCTCCGCGGACAGGTTGCGACGAAAAGTCGATATCGCTCGAGTTGTCAGCGAATTGTCCGTCAGGGGATCCGGTATCGTCCTCCTGGTCGCCCCCCGCGGAAGATCCCCCGGCGAGGCGTCTCTGGCCGACCAGCTCTGCCCGATTTGCGTTTTCAGTGGCCCAGAATCTCTCGCGGTGATCTCGCGGCATCGCCTCCACCATTATCCTTTGTAGGGCTCGGTCCATCTCGAGCTTTCTCCTCTGCTCAGCAATGTCGCGGAGCTCCTGTATCTTCTCCCGGTCGTCGGCTAGGTTCTTCTTGTAGTATTCCGACGGTTCCGCGGCAGCGATCTGGTCCCAAGCAATGGGAGTGAGATTGCGGGCGCCGGTGATGCTTCCGCCGGCGACGGCTCCGTTAAAACCACCGCCGCGGTCCGTGTAGCTCTGGGAGAGCCGCGAGATGATCAGCTCCGCGAGAGAGCAAAAATTAAACTTCCGGAGGCGGCAGACGACAAAGCCAACTAGGATATACATTTGCTGGCCAAAGATGGCCGCCGCGGCGCTCCTGAAGTCGTGCATCACGACGTTTGACCCGACGTTGGTGATGTGCTGTATAATTCGGTTGGCCCCATCTGCCGAAAATCCCACATCGACAAGACCCCCAGCAAGGGGGTCTTGTAGCTTTGCACCCCGGATTCTCTCCGTGAGATCTCTCGCGAGATTTTGCGACGAGTTGTTTTGGGTGGTCTGGACCACCTTCGCGATGATCTGTTGGAGATCTCCAACTGTCGGTGGCTTCTTGGTGACGGCGTTTACCAAGTACACGGCGTAGATGATGGGGATGGTTACAGTCGGACCACCCAATGCGTTGCTTGGCGCATTCACATATGCCGCGGTCTGCAGCGCCCGAACATGAGGCTCGCCAGCTCTCTCGGGAAGGTCGCCGCGGATGAGGGCCTTGATGACGACGCGGGGCATCTCTAGGAGGATCTCGTATGCCGTGGTGAGGACCGTGTATGCCGAGAGGTCACATTGGCTCTGCAGCCAATTGTCGTCCAAGAAACCGTCCTGGTTGATGATGGCCTTGACTAGGCACGTCCCCTTGAGGGATTCGGCGTCGAGAAAGAGCTGCGCCAGTTCCTGGCGCGTAAGGGTTGCTGCCATTGTGATATGCGGATTTCGCGGGGAGTTTCGTGAGATCTGAATGCCGCGGGATATAACTTGTGTCTATAAAAAAAAGTTTTGTAAGAAGTAGCCTATGTCTATAAGAAAAAGGAGTTCCGTGAAGCGTTCCGCGGGGCAGTTGTTGTGTAAAACGTTAGCTAGCGGCCAAAGTGAGGTTGTTGATACCTTTCCCCTAATTTCTCATTTTCCGCGACGCGTCAAACTCCCACAACCTCACCATACCCAGCTTATACCTCTCACTTTTCACGTTATAAGATCCACTATAGATTCTTACTTCATCTCCGTCTCGAACTTCCGTCTCAAACTTCCTTCTACAAAGCCCGTTAACTTTTCGTCCGTTTCCTGAATTCAACCTCTCGCGGAAATCTCGCGGAAAGATGGCACCACCAAGACTCCCACCCCTAGGGCCGCGGCCCGCGAATCAGTTCGGGAAAAGAACCCTAGCAGGTCTCATCGCAGACCACCAGGCCAGTATTACAGCTACAGAGCTGCTGGAATCAGAGCAGCTCCTCCTCGAGATGAACGCCGCGACAGCAGAAGAACTCTTGAATGAGGAGCGAGCGGCCGCGGGCCTACCCCCAGTCGGAACCATGACCACCTTGGAGAGCATCGGTGAGCTTATCCGTGCCCAAAGGGCAAATATCGAAGCAATGGAGCTTCAACCCACCACCGAGGAGTTGAAGAAGTTCTTCCGCGAGGAGTTAGCTGGCGCCGCGGAGGGTAGGGGGGGAGAGGCCGCGGAGGAGGCCGCGGAGAAAATGGCGAAGGAGACCGTGAAGGCAGTCAAGAACTACGGAAAGGATGTGGTTGAGGCCATCGGAAAAGCCAACTCGTCCGCCGCCGCCAGCAACGCCGCGAACGACAAGAAACTCGCGGAGGTGATGACCTCTACCAAGGAAGCTGCCGAAGCAGCTAAGACTTCCGCGGCCACTGCCGCGATATCGTTGTCGAGAACATGGAGAAGAAGATTAACGGGGCTGCTGAAGCAGAAACAAGGCCCGAAAGTCCGCAGAAGACTCCGCGAGGGAGAGGGGGGACAAGATCCTCACCAAGATGGGAGAGGCTGCGGAGGCAATGGAGAAGGAGGTTGGGGGTTTAAGGGAGGAGATGAGCAAGACCGCCGCGGCGGCAGCACTTGCGGAATTCCGCGAAAAGGTTGAGGGTTTGCTCGGGGGAGCCGCGGGTTCCCATGACCTCCAGGAGTTCCTTGTTAGCGTCGAGGAGAAAATGGAGGCCTTCACCACGAAGATTGCCGGGGCCGGGGAGGTAGCGGAGAGAGATCGCGAGATCTCCACGTTAACCGAGCGCCTCGCGGCCGTAGAGGCCCAAGCTGAGAAGAGACTCGCGGCCATTAAGGCCAAGGCGGACGAGCGCCTCGCGGCCGTTAAGGCTAAGGCCGAAGAGAAGCTGGCGGCCGGCAAGGCCCAGACTGACGAGCGTCTCGCGGCTGTTCAAGCCAAGGCGGATGAGAAATTGGCGGCGGGCAAGGCCCAGGCGGATGAGCACCTCGCGGCCATCAAGGCCCAGGCAGAAGAGCGCCTCGCGGCCGTAGAGGCCCAGGCTAATGAGCGCCTCGCGCATGTGAGGTCTTCGCGGGGAACGCTCGCATCGCGACAGCAGAAACAGCTGGGGCTGTAAGCCTTCTTAAGGAAAATATAAGCAGCCTAGAGAAGGAGGTTGCCGCGGAACAGTCCGCGGTTGCGGAGGGACTTGGGTCCCGGGAGAAGATGGTGGGGAAGTACCGCGAGGCCATCGAAGCCCTAAAGGCAAGCGTCGCAGCGAAGAAGGCCGAGCTGAAACTCGCGGGGGATGAGCTGGGGAGGGGGGTGGATATTGCCGCGGCGCTGTTAAGCAGCTAGAAGAGTCTGCGAATGAGATAAAAGGTCGCGGAGAAGAAACTTAAGAAGGCTGCCAAGCAGGTCAAGAGGGCTGCCAAGCATGCCGCGGAGCAGATGAAGGAGCTTACGACGGCGATGGGTGAAAATGACAAGATTCCCCGCGAGAAGGATGCAGAGGTCGTTGCACTTCGCAAGGAGTATAACGACCTTTGCCGAGACCCATCCCAAACCCACCCCTAAACCACTAAAGGCCATCCCTAGCGGTTAAGCACAGTTCCCTCTTTGAGACGACCTCAACGGTCAATGTGAAATGTATAGCGAAAATAATATGATCATTTGTCTTATTAATCTAAGGCTGCTTGAATCCATCTGCCAAGATTACTCCACCGACGGAGTCATCCGTTCATTTTCAGGATTCAGCTAGTGGTCCACCTTCAAATTTGACTCTCCCACCCCACAAGGTTGTGCCTTACCAGCCTGCCCGAACTCATGATCTGATTACACTGTAGACTCCAAAGCCCTCACATGCTTCTTAGCTTCAGAAGCAGAAGCATCTAAAGCATCGGCGTAATCATCAAGCTCTTGCCACATCTGCTCCTCGCCCCGGCGTAGCTTTCCAGGGAAGAAGACAGGCAGCATGCTCTTTCCTATGCGCGGATATGCTTTCTCAACTGCGAACAGCGTCTTCATAACTTTCGGGTCTCCAATAACTGCTTCAAAGTTGAGTGGCATACCGAATTGTCTAGGGGAGCGCCTACGCCCGGAAACGAAGGCATTTTGCAACATCCCGAGGGCACCAACGGCAAGAAGAAACCAAGTGTTTTGTTTTATGCCTGCGGCGGTGATGAGCAAAAGGATCCAAAGTCCGGCGAGGGCAGTTGTCGCTACTCTAGTTATGTATAAAACGGAAACATCTAGGTTGATAGGCCCTGCAGCGAGATCTTCTATATCAAGTCCCTTATCGTCACCAATGATTATAATAGCAAATTGGCTTCCACTTCCTTTTGTCAAGACAATTGTCTTTTTGGTAGGTTCAGGACGGCAGGACCACTTCTCCTTAGCCCACTGTGGAAGACTTCCTGTTGCAAACGATAAGAGAATGCCAGACGCAGTAATTAATAGGATACTCCAATCCCTAAACACTCCATACGGAATAGCCGCAATTCCTAGCTGGACAATCGAGGTTGCGAAGCCGAGAAAGTATATTAGGTCGTAGCCTGGGTGTCTCTTGGTGGCCTTTTCCGCTTTGTATACAGCGACACAGAGACCAGCCCGCGAAGCCTCCTTGACATGCTCGCTGGACCCAGTTTTCTCCACTGCATCAGCTTTCTCCCGATTATATTTAGCCTTAATCATTCCATTTAGGTGTCCGAATGCGTCCATCTTTCTTCCCGTCGTCCATCCAGCCTTCGAAGTCTCGTACTATGCGCCCGATGATCCAGCTCGAATTGTCACGAAGGTAGCCACTGTGCCCGTTGATGACCTTGCATGCGCAGTCCGGGAGTGGCATGAGTTTATTATCGCCGATGGCAGACAGGACAGCTGTGAGAGAATATGCGACCCATCCTAATTCAATAGATAGTACAATTAGCAGGTGCTGTGCTATGAGTTAGAGGGATTTTGTATAGGAACTTAGAAGGAAACCGTACCGAATGAGAAGGCCACTGGGGTTACTGGAGAGCCAGCGAGTTGCGCGAGCGCACGACCTACAACATCACCGCCAAGTAAGAGAAGCACCGAGAATACGTCACCTGGGTGGCTCCATTGTTCGGAAAATTCACTGTTGGAGACGCCTGGATCAAAGTCGCGGCGAAGCAGCCGAAGCAGCAGAGGGGCCATGATGAGGAGGATAGCTAGATGATGAAGACTTTCGGGAAGAATTGGTACAGGCTGACCTATTGCAGTCGTAACGAGGCTCTACCAGGAATGTCGCCTGCTACTGCAGGCCCAATAACTCGGCTCCCCCTACCGTCTTTAGCTCTTGCCTTGCTGCCCAACGGTTTACGGTCCATCCGTTATTTTAACCAGCTGACTTGGCATTTACAACACATCGTTTCAGCCACCGACAGATACCGTACGGAATTCGCCATATATTGCGTCTTTGGGACAACCGAGTTTCTGTTGGCTTGACGAAGCGGTTCCAGGCACTTGGTGATACTATCGTGGCGTTGAGGCTGAGGGCTGAGAAGGTCTAGGTCTCGTTCTCTACAATCATTTATTTCATCCCTAAGTTTTCTCTGTATTTCCTCTCTTCCTGTCTTCAGCCTTCCTTTTTAAACCAAATTCTCCTATAGCAAGGCTATTTCACCAAGATATGGATCATCTACCCTCATTTCGCTATGCCGTTGAGCCGTATCCCCGGATTCCCCTCGTGTCCACAGAGAGATACGACGGACTCCCCTTTGCTGGATACCATAACAGGCGAGGCTTCGACCTAGGCCGCTTGTACAACCGTGACTTTTCCCAGCACCCACGCGAGATGACGGCGTCCTTCTTACAGACATGGTTGTTCTTTGGATCGCTAAACGAGATCTTTGCCTTCCAGGAGTCAACCCATCTTGATAAATTCATCGAGAGAGACCACCTTGGCCTCCGAGTTTGCACTAGAACTCTCGACAGCTGTATCACGACCTGGGCGGGACAAGTAGATGTACTGGCTAAGACGTCGGTAGAGCAATGCCAAGCTGCTCTCAAAAAGGTTTACGTTGTCCAGTGCACGCTGAACAAGATATACCATAGCCTTTCAAACACACTAGATAGCCCGTTGTCTCAGGAGGTAACATTGTCTTTAGGGGTCTTAGGCTGCACGATTGACCACGCACTTCACTGGATCGCGAATATCCTTCGAATACAGAGATGGGGACTAGATAGCATCGCCGCGACAAGGATGTACAAGGCTGGATGGTGTCCTAGGGACATTACTGTCTCGAGTGAGCTCTTGTCCGAGCTGCCGATGTTCTGCGCAAGTTATTTAGAGCGGCGCCCAGTGCCATTCGACCACTGGAACTGTTCCGGAGAGACATGCCTGTTGAATCAGATCAACGAGGAGACTTACGTCACGCACCACCGGACAAAGGACTGCCAGTGCCAACATATTCATCCGTCCCAAGACGAAATCCGCCGCATTCTTGATAAAGGCGGAATCCCAGTTATCTGCCTCACTAGTCCTGAGGGCCATGCGGGAGCGCTTAACGTGCACGTTAAAGAAGGAAGTTTAGTCACCCACCAGTATATCGCTATTAGTCATGTGTAAGACAGACCTATAACCTATTTGTCTAGAAGGCCCTTTACTTATGCTTAAGCAGATGGTCTGATGGACTTGGGAACCCGAAGGCAAACTCACTCCCCTTATGCCAGCTAAAGTTCATCTACGACCGTTTAGGCGACATGATATGGGAAGGGGCCTATTCGGCGCCATTTGACGACGACGAGATTGACTCCGACTCTAAATTGGCGAATAAAACAGTCGAGGTGTTTGGGAAAGCATTGCAAATGTTAGTACCTGTGCTGAAGCAAGTCGTTACGCCTATTCGCAAATACCGCGACAACCCGACCTCGATCTGGATTGACACACTGTGCGTGCCACTCGAGAAGAGTTATCGAAACTTGGCGATATCCCGGATGAAAGACGCATACGCTCGGTCTGCTAAGACTGTCGTACTGGATTCGGAACTTCAGCATTTTGAGTCGAGTGGATGCGCCGACGAGGAGCTTGTTATTCGCATGGGACTCTCGGGATGGATGCGTCGAGCCTGGACATTCCAGGAGGGTGCACTAGGTACAGAGTTGCTGCAGTTCTTGTTCCGAGATGGCCCTATCAGACTTCCTCTATGGAGGAACACGAAACTCCATGGCGGCACGTCTAATTACGTTTTCCCGAAACTAAACGAGGGGGCGTACAAACTCGTTGGTAAAATTACAAAATGGTCGCATGAGTGGTCGCATGAGGATCATGATCCGTACGACTCTGTACCCGAGAGATTTCCCGAAAGCCCAGTAGAGGAGAAAATTCAGATCAGAACTTCTTTCACTCTTAAGGAGTACACTCTTCAAGATACCGGTAAATTCTTCCAGGGCATAGGGATCTTATGGGCCTCTGTTACACCACACGCACCAGCCGATATGTTAGTTGTGCGCATGATCGCGGTATGGAACAGCCTGCGGCTGCGAGCGACCAGTCACGAGGCAGACAAGTTCATCTGTTTTGCTATGGCGTGCGCTATAGGCGTTAATGAACGCAAGCAAATCCAGAGCCTAATGGCTCTTCCGCCACAAGAGCGGATGAAGGACTGGATTCAGACACAATCTGTAGTGCCCTCGGGGCTGCTCTTTATTTCTGGCGAGAGATACAGCGAACTCGGGTTCCGATGGGTACCAAGAGGAGTTTGGCGAGTGCCGATACAGGATCGCGGGTTTGCTGTTCGCGGGCAGGGGAGCGGCGTCTTGGTGTTCCAGAAGCCTGGGTTCCTCCTGGAACATATCCCAGAGCGCTCTCTTGAGAGCAGTTTTATTATCTCGGATCGAGAGACGGCACTGCCATACTCAGTCGCACTCCTTGATCCGCCAGCTGAGATTGCATCCTGTATCTCAAGGTCCTCCGGAACCGTGGCAATTATCCTAGTCGCTAACGACTGGCAGTCCGGGCTGGGGAGAAAGAGAGGCGCGCTCCTTAGTAATGTGCTCGAAGCTGGATCTAAGATCCTTGGACACTTTATTTGCCTAGTTGAGATTGAGCTCTGTATTAATGAGGATGAGAGTTGCATTTCATTTCTGTCTGCGACGCAGCTAGACAATCTTCAGGAGTGGATTATTAAATGAATGTGTAGATTAGTTAAATTAATACTCTAACAACTTACAAACTAGGATGTTATAGAGGCATAAGAGGGAAAAAAAATTAGAAGTAGACTAGTATAATGTAAGGAAGATAACATATATTTAAGGCGAGAAATTAAGTATATACATTACTAATTAAACCCTTATAGGTAGAAAGCTTAAATAGATAGTAATAAACAGTCCTATTTAGTAATGTAAATTATAGGGAGGTGTTACCTAGAATAGTTAACATCTTAGACCTTTTGCCTTCTAACTATAAGGTAGCCCCTATATAATAGCACATAAGGTGCTATGCTAAAGGTAGCCCTATAGTAGAGTATAAGGTAGCCCTTATATAAGGGCACATAAGGTACTATACTAAAGGTATACTAAAGGTAGCTTTATAGTAGAGCTACTACTTAGATATAGCCTAGCTATTAGAGCTTATAATAGGAAGGATATATTAGTATAACGCTAGGTCTTAAATGTATAAAAAGATTTGTTTAAGATAGTAGTAGCCTTGTTATATAAGAAAACTAACATTATCTACCCCTAAAGAATAAAGATGTTTTGTTAGACTATAACTATGTTAGCCTACTAGATTAGCTAGAGTTCTTTAGTAAAAGCAGGTATACTACTTAGAATATAAACCCTACTATACATATGCTTAACAAGGTCGTCTTAATCTTTAAGATATTATACTACACGTTTTTGTCTAGGGCCCTTAAGTAAGAAGCCTCCTTCTTTAGAGAAGGCCTACTAACTAAGAAGCTTAAAGCTCATTTGTAACTTGTTTTCTAGTTTGCTTAAAAATAAATAACTAGTGTTACAACTATGAGTTCTATAGGGATCCTAGGACTAGTAAGGTGCCTAGGATTAGGGGGACTCTTAGGAATAAGTGTTATAGGAAACGTAGGACTTCTAGGACTAGGGGGCCTAGGAGTAGGGAGGCTCCTAGGAGCATGTGTACTCCTAGAAGTCATGTAGGGCTATAGGGCCTACTTAGTAACAATAGATTTAGGAACATAAACTAGCGTTATAGGATGTTATATAATAGATAGTTAGATAGTTATAATATTCTTATATATCTAACTATTCTAACTATCCTTTAGTATAATGCTACTATATAAGTAGATAGTTAGTTCTTAGATAGGAGCTTTATGCTTAACTTAATATAGTATTTATTATATACTAGTAACATGTTTTATAAAAGCCTTTATAATTAATCCCCTACCTCCTCTATTAAGTAAACCTTATATAACAAAACCTCTATAAGTTTTATATTATGTAGTTCCTATGCCTAATTATAACCTAGGTCTTATTTCTTTATTTAACATATATCTAGCTATTTAGCAACTTCTTAGCCTAATAACTATAAGTTACTCTAGTAGTATTAATGAACCTATACCTCTTTACTTTACACAATATAGCAACTAGATGCTTTAGTAGTAACGCTTGTCTAAAGAGTCTTTAGCTAAGCACATAAGGGTGTAGATTTTAACTAACAATAAAGTTATATTAGCAGGTTGCTATTAGTATTATAAAAAAGCATATCCTAACAATTATTGCCTTATTTAACCTAGATGCTCCTTCTAAGTATGCTATGTTTCTTAAAACGCTAGCTTTCTAAACTAGTTACATAATCTAAACACATAGCTAGTTATATGCCCTTAATAACTAATATCTAGCAAAGCTTTAGTCTAATCTTATTAGGCGCTACTATTAGAGTAGTTTATTATAGCATTGATTTTTGCTTCTTATAGAGGGAGACCTATTACTTCTTTAGTCTAATGAGCAAGGGCAGAATGAGCCCCTTTAGACGATTAGGTACTCACCTAACCTACATCTAGTGGCACAAGACGATGAACTAGAGAGCATTGAGATTAAATCTAAAGCTTAGGACAAAGTCGAGATCTAGTCTCTAGAGAGCAGAAACAACATCTAGGAAAAGCGATCACTTGTTAGGCAGTAGCGTCCACAAAGAGCAACGAGGAAGCGCGACCAGTTGGAAATCCTAGAAGATATAACTAGGGAGTCTGATGGTCTATTGCAAGAGAAGATAAGCATGGACCGCAACCTAATTTACTAGACACAATTCCTATGCTACTGTCTGAATGTTCTCTACCTCGAGGACGCTGAGTTATTTAAGAAGCACAGGTTTCATTTTGCAGCAGGGTAGAGAGAGAGCTTAGGGAAAGTATAGGAGCACTTGCAGAATGAGGACTAGTTGAAGGAGGCATTAGAGGAGGAGCTCCTCTAAGTTTTGTCCAGCTTCTAGATGCAGCGGCTTTAGGGCGACGCCTATAATACTAACCCCAACTTAGGGTTAACTATTGCCTAAAAAATTAATAAACACCCCCCTCCCCTTCAACCCCATTATATCCTCATTATCATTATAAGATATAAGAGCGAACGCACGGATCTAACGATTACTCGTTAAACTCGCCTATTATCCACTTAAGAACTGAGTCTCCCTCGCCCCACGCTGGCTTCAACTTGTTCTCCGTGAAGAATTCCCACGGGCATACGTATTTCTTGTCCGCCATCCGCTTGAATATCTTAGCTACTTTGTCGGCTCTTAGCCCCTTATGACGGGCCCAGACGCTCTCAGTCTCCGCCTGAGAGTGTAGAGCAAAACGATCGCACGCAAGTACCAGGGACGCCACGCCGGCCGCGATGGCGGTAGCCACAGACGGCCCCGAGGTATCCGACGAATCGTCAAGGTCGCCTAGGTACTCAGTGTTGGCGACAATCTTTTCGCCCTGGAACAGATAATTGACGCTGTTCTCTACAGTCCCCGATGAGGAGGCACCTTGACGGTCGGCGGACCCGATAGCGAGCACACCATCGTATCCCGCCGGGAAACCTGCGCCCTTAGCGTTGCCTCCCTCGCCGTGCACACTGGCGACGACAACAACGCCCAGCGACAGAGCTCTGTTGACAGCAATGTGCACGGTGGGGCTATCGTTTTCCAGCGTCAGCGACATGGAGACAACGTCTGCGCCGGCGGCAATAGCCCAGTTCAGCGCTTTAACCATCCGGCTTGGGGTGAAATCGGAGCCAGATTCGCAGACTTTGGCGACGAGGAGACGGCAGTGCGGATTCAGCTCGGTGATGATGCGTCCCATCTTCGTGCCATGTGTGTGCTTGATGTGCCACCAGTTGCTCTCACCCGTCTCAGAGGGGACAAACGACGCGCCGCTGACGCCGTGGCAGTCGATAGAGCCTGGGTCGACGCCGTTGTCGATCACGGCTACCTTGATGTAGGGTGTGTGCTGCTTTTTTTCGTCTAGGCCATTGCGCATCCCAGAACGCCACTGGGGCAGCGCAAAGTCCCTATGTAGGCTTTCGTATGCGTCCAGGAAGGGGCGTAGCCGTGTCACCTCTACCGCGATGGTGTTAGGCTTGGACTTTCGCTTTTCCTGCGCCGGGTTTACGTTGGACCAGCTGATGGTCTTGACGACGACGTCAAGTTTGGTATCGTGGTGGGCGGTCTTAAAGGTGTCGAATCGTGCTTCTACTTCCTTTTTATATGCGTCGTGGAGAGAACCGCCCACGAACTCCTTAATGATAAATATGCGAACGTGCGTCAGCTTGGGGAAGCCGTCGAGGAAGGAGAGGCCCTCATCGCTCGTCCAGAAGGCGAGAGCTGGCCAGCCACCAGCGTAGAGCCGCAGATCTTTCAGGTTAGGACAGGTGAGGGCGTTATTGCTATCTTGCAGCACCAAAAGGGACAGATTCAGCCGGCGCCAGTCTAGCACCTCGATGTTGAACGGAGCCACGCATGCGCGGATATAGTTCTCAGTGTGCGGGAGGTAGCACGAGTCGCGGACACTAAGTTCGTAGATTCCCGTCACGTTCTTGTTGTCTTTGAGCCAGGTCAATATCTCGCCCGCCTCAGACCGCCTCAGGCTCTGCTTGGCGTCTGCGCGTGGCACCGGAAGGTCGGGGACGGGGATGTCGACGTAAATCAGGGTGTGCTCGAAGCCGACATGCAAGAGGGTGTTGCGCGGTTTATCGCCTAGCTGCTTGGCATTCTTGGAGTTGCGGATGAGATTGAGGAAGGGCTGCGCGCTGGCCGCGCATGAGCCGAGTCCATCCAAGGAGAGGCTTATTTCTTGCCCTAAGAAGGTATAATTATTAGCCTAGGTCCTGATTCTAAGCAAATTCTATTGCAAATCCTTTCTGATGCAAGCACATACTATTATCTACGTGAAGTCAGCCTCTGGTCATTTGTCGCTCTTTAGAAGGGGACTCGCGTTCATCGCTACGTCTACATACCATAAGGGTCGGATATAAGAGCCCGTATAAGTTCTGACACACTAGGTTCTGAAGGGTTAGGCGTTTGAGGGTCATCCTCGAAGAGACGTGCGTATGCGGATGGCTCCACTGAAGCTATCTGCCGGATGATCAACGGCACGATGTTATCCCTGATGCTCGCTCTAGTGGCCGACGTATGCTTGTCGTTGTCGTTATACGACAACGCCGGCCTGTTCTTGTCGTCCAGTTCCAGCACCAACTTAGGGAACTTGTTGAGTATAGTGCGGATGATATCGACCTCTCCGTCCTCCACTAGTTTGTGAAGAAAACTGCAGTTTTGGAATAGGTAGTGGCATTCTTTGGAGTCTATCAATTTCTTGATCAAGGTCACGTCTTTCCGGTTCATCGCATACTCGACCACCTTTTCTGTAATGTTGCCGGGCCGCAGCTCTATCAGTACTTGTAGCACTTCCGGAGTCCCATCGATTAACACCCATTCCAGTAGTGTGGGATCGTTGATGGGCTGGTAGTCGCGCTCGAGAATCCGTCGAACCATGCTCACCACATTGTACTCGACTGCCGCCCTCAGCGGCGTCTTGCCAGAGACTTGGTTATTCTTGACTTTCAGCACTGCATCGAAGCCTGCTACTCCCTGCGCGCTGTCAAAGATCTTGTTGACCAGGTCTGTTGATTCCGCTAGAGCCGCAATGTGAAGCACAGTTGGTAGTCCGCCGCTTGACTGATAAGCAATGACATCTGGCGATTGAGTTATGATCTGAATACACACATCCTCCGCGATTTTCTTCTCTGTCTCGTCACCGTCCTTGATCTGACGTGCTGCGGATTTCAATAGATTGAATTTATTAGCCATGCTGCCCCAGTTCAGTAAGAGGTCGGCATGGGGCCTCTTCGCTTTCCATATATCTTTAACCAGACAGTACAACATTTCTGGCAGCATTGATTTGACATCTCTTAACGTGCTTTTAAGCTCAGATATGTCTTGATTTATGGCGGCTTGGACGTCTAAGAGTCTTTTCTCCCCCGGCGGCCCACCCCTGCTGGGGTCGATCGCGGTGCCATCTGTGACGATGACTTCAAGGGGCCGTTCCTCGTTAGGCCGCACCATGTTCACCTTGACTCTGTTGTTAGGCAAAGAATCTCAATGGATAACAGTACCTTAGTAGGCAACAGAGCATAATTCGAACCCATAAGCTTAAAACCCTTTGGCCTTTGAACTATAGAAGTCATGATTAGGGTCGGTGTTCTTAGAGTCTCGGCTGCAATTTGATTCAGCTCTTGATGAAGTAATCACTGGGGAGATGCAATAGTGTGTTAGGTGGTGTTGTATGTTTACGCCTTAGGTACTGGTGAAGCCTATTAGGTGATTGGCTACGGTGGCCACAGTGGCCGCGAAATGACCAAATTCTCAGCCTACGCTCCCCGAGGAACTGAGCCTGCAGGGCTGTTCGGTGGCAAATTATTGATCTCATGGCGCCTTAATAGGGATTACACATCACTATAAGGTCAATTGAGTAGTCGTATCCCATTTGCACCCGCTAGCCGTATCATCCACCCTATATTAACGTAAGTCATGGCGTAATATTCTTACATACAAATTTGGTTTACCCTACAACCCTACATAACAATTTGTATGTAAAGATTCCTATGTCGGTTACGCCATTATGACGGTTGCGCCATGACTTACGCTATTCAACGGGATGATTATAAACTAGTAAGACGATAATCCAGAGTTACTTAGGTCGCAAGACTGGATGTAGCTGCACGACGAATTGGGTTTACGACAAGACACAGTAAGAACTAAAAGTCTATTACTAAATACGCAATTTCATATTTTTCCATGGTGATATATCATTGTAAGGTCTGTTCTAAATATCCATCCATTCATTTTCGTAGTCTGTATTTTCTCGGCTATGTACTTCTCGCCCATCGTACCGGATCAGATGCCGCCATAAAATACAGCTAAGAGCAATCGCCTGGAAACGTAACTTGGATAAAGTACAACGAGCCAATCAACCAGGCAACAAGCCTGACGATATTCAAATCCATTAGCCCAATACTTTCCCGGATATTTTGATTTGGGCGAAATATTTAACCCAACGGCAGCACTACAATGGACCCCAAGTCGCTCGCGTCAAACACGGCCGCGCTACTTGGACTGACCATCCAGGTGACCGGCGCTCTGTACGGCGACTGGGAGAGAGACAGTGACCCTACCGTAGAGCGCCTCTTGGACCAACTTGCTTATCTTCGAACCGTCCTGGCTTCATTAGAGAAGACCTCTTTGAAAAGCGAGGCTGCTGTTGGTCTCGGCCACCTGCCAAAGGTTTTCAGGACCTTAAGGGAGACTTTGATCTTCTTAGGGTCAAAATTGCTCGGCGATGGGGTAACCATAGACATTCCCAGCCAAAATTCGTTACTGTTAACCTGGGAGGCATACACGCCGGGAAGGGAGCCTCGTCCTTTGCCGCTTAGCCGGAGGGAAGGCGAGGATCTCTTCAACAGATTTCAGATTCATACAGCGCATCTGAGGACATCGTAGGTATTGAGAACGCACTGTAAAGAGTTTTCAGACTAATCATATTGTTCTCAACAGAATCTCTAGGTCACTGGCCGCCACGTCGGACGAGGCGAGTCGTACTGAACCTCCTAAACCTCTCGCTCGCTCGGGGTTTTGGAGCGACTGCGCTGAGTACAATAAGCTTCATGTAGCGGCCCAAGGTAATCGGGTCAAGGGCTCTGGCATGTGGTTGTTAAGCCTGCCCGAGTTCCGCACGTGGATGACTAGAGATCAGATTGACGCCGATCGCCAGGGCAACACGCTGTACTGCATTGGCAGACCCGGGTCCGGGAAAACCATCCTCGCGTGAGTAAATGCCAGGCTCACAAACATATCTTGCTAATAGAGAAAGCTCGGCGGTGATTGACGAGCTGAAGAATGTGCGGCGAGACTCAGCTGCCAACATCGGCTTGGCATATTTCTATTTCAGTTACAGGAACCAGGCTCCCATATACAAGGTCATTCTTGCATTACTGGAGCAATTGTATCTTCAGTCTCCAACGTTGGCAACCGAAATCCAGGAGTTGGAAAGACGCACGACGCAACCCCCTGGACTTCCTTCCCTCATCGAGCTCGCCACCGTCCTTATGTCGGTTAGTGCGCGGTTCAACAAGTCTTACATTGTTCTGGATGCTCTTGACGAATGCTCTAGCGAGAATAGATCGGCCCTTGCGGCCCTGATAAGATCTATTCAATCTTCAGAGTGTCGCTTGTTTGTGACAACACGTCCTCACGGTGTGTCCGAGTTCCAAAAATGTTCAGACATTGTGATAAGTCCTTCGAAAGAAGATAGGAGTAAAGAAGATAGGAGTTGTCCAATGATTGAGATAAGTCCTTCGCAAGAGGATATGAGTCTGTTTGTGCGTGCGAGGCTACAGCAGATTTCCGAACAGCGCAACACCTTTACCAAGTTGCAAGAATCCCATATCATAGCAGCTCTCGTAAAAATGGGGAGTGACCATGGAATGTATGTGGATTCTCCCGATGCTGAGTGATACCTTACTAATAGATGGCGACTGAGAAAGGTTCCTGCTCGTGGAGCTTCAGATTAATAGCATAGTCAAGTTATTTGAGCAAGGCGTGCCCGAAGATCTCATTCTCGAGGAGAACCTCAAGAACCTTACAGGGGACCTCACCAAAGTCTACGATGATCAGATCAACAGAATTACTTATCAGCGAAAGGCTGACTATAACCTAGCTACGCATATTTTAAGCTGGCTATACTACAATATGGGGTCCATGCCCGCTGTCGAGCTCGAGGAAATTCTACGAAATGAAGTTAAAGCCTGGAAAGAAAGACCTTCAGCATCGGTGGACATTCATTTAATCAGGAAAGTCTGCTTGGACCTCGTTCGGTTCAGTCCAGAAGACAAAGTTGTTTCTTTTTTCCACTTCTCGTTCCACGAGTATCTCGAAAGTAGGCATGAACTACAGGCGATTTTGCCAGCGCCCGCGACAGTTCTTGCAGAAGCCTGCATCAAATATCTCCTCCGGGAAGAACTAGCCAAGCCAGTTTATACCCTCGAGTTAATCCACCAAAGGCTCCAGGACTTCCCTTTCTATGAGTACTCATGCGTGAATTGGAGCAGGTTCCTGGTCGAGGGGGACAACCTCGACTTTGAGGCACCATTGCTGAAAACATTACTCACGGACAGCAACAGGATGCTCGCGATATTAGAAGTAGTGTTCCGGACTGAACACAAGTCCTTGGATGCCTCGAAAGCGGAACCAAGTTTACTCCACTTTATCACCTATTTCGGATTGTTACGGCCGAAGACTGGTATTCCTAGTTACTGTAAGAAAGAGGCTGTCGACAAAACAGACTTGTTAGGCCGAACTGCTTTCCATATTGCTGCCATGATGGGCCATCCGGCGGCCATGGAAGTTCTTATATCCATTGCGGATGAAGAGAAGCCCCATAGTGCGGACTCTGCGCTCACGTCCCCAGATAGTTTTTCGAGAAACGTATGGCATTACACAGCTTTAGGAAACCATCCCAACGTGGCGACAGTTCTGCTGAACAACCTTGTGGGTTGCAAGTTTGACCGCCGCACAATTGCGACAAAGGATTACCAGAAAATGACACCTTTAACCTGCGCTGCTGCTAGTGGTTACTTGGAGATTCTCGAGCTCTTCCTGCAAAATGGATTCTATGGCGAGGATACCAACGACGCACTTCGGTCTGCTGTCCAGGGTGGGCATGAAAAAGCTGTCAAGGCAATGCTTTCACGCGGGATATCGCCAAAGTATGAGCACCTGTTAGCCGCCATTGATTCTGGCGCTGAGAAAACGGTCATGCTTCTCCTTGAATACGGCGTCGATATCGACAGCAAAGAAAAGAAATCTGCTCTCCACGAGGCGACCCAAACCGGAAAGCAACCCATCATGTCAAGTCTGATCTGGAACGGAGCCAAACTTGAGACCAAAGATGGCACGTTGCGGACTCCATTGTCGATCGCTGTAGCAAACTGGGATACAAACGCAGTCAAGTCACTGTTGGAAGCTGGCTCTAACCCGGAAGTCGACGTCATCATCAAGAACGAGAATGGTGAGACAGTGGTTGTCAAAGCCCTCACTTGGGCGGCAGCGCACGGTAAAGTCGATATCTTCCACCTGCTTCGACGGGCTGGAGCCGATTCCTCATCGGCGCTTATCCCGGCAATCAGGAACGGGAAATATGAGATTGTCCGCCAGCTCCTTAAATCCGGCATTGCATCAGAGCTTGTGGGTGAGGAGAAGTCAGATGCCGTGACAATTGCGCAGGAAAGGGGCCACGACGATATTGCTGACCTCATCCAGAACTGGGAGGTCATCAAGTCCCGGGAAGGGCGAGGTCATGCAGCTCGGAACGAGACGAGTCAGCAAAACGAACAAACAAGCAGTCCTCAGAAACCGAGATCAAGTGTCGAAGAGACCGATGAAACGTTGCTAGTAACACCAAAAACCACTTCGACCTCTCCGTCAATAGAGGTTATCGGTCTCGACAAATTAGACAATACGGCAAGCGTTCTTCATCCGAGCTCATCTACAGATGTCCACTCCGGACCCTGGTTAGTGACACCATCTCCCAGCAAGCTCTCGTCCTCTGTGCGAATCGTTTCCAAGCCCCAGCCACCGCGGCGGGAGAACTCCAAGACGCCATTTATCCTCCTCGAACTGCCGATCAGGGAATGTAGTCTCCACCTGGGCTCACTCATCCGAGACCCCAAGAAGCCCCTAGACGCCTTCACACCATCAGATCAGGAATACCTCAAAGACTTCATACCCGAGGATTACATCCACGAGCTGCACCAAACCGACTTCCAGATGCATAGTGGTCAAAGTCGCAAAGCGTCAGCCGGATTTACGACGTTCGCAGGAGGCGTTCAGACCAGTATTGCCAAAAGCTCGCAGTTCAAAATAGCCTCACCGGACGTGTGGCGTCGGCAGCTGAGCTCCCACAAAGCGGTGCTCAACCTGTTGCTCAGCGGCGAGAGTTTGAGACCAGACTACGAGTCTTTCCTGCAGCGCGAGAAGGAGGTCTACATTGTGGTGGGCCTCTTTATCATGGAAAAATCGATGGTGGCCTTCGACGATGGGAAGGACAGCGCCCTCGATAGCGCAATGCTCTTGCCTGTCGGCTTGGATACTCCAGGGGTTGGAGCGAGCAGATCCACTATGCGCACTATGGCGTACGACAACAAGCTGATTCACGGGATTCAGTATCGGTTGCTGCGGAAGAAGAGGTTGATCTTGGACACTTTCCGCGCGGAAGCTAAGCGCGTGCTAAACTTGGAGCTTGGGGGGTACGCGGCAGGAGCAGCGTATGACACATTGTTATAAGCTGGGTTCATGGAGGATCTATCGGGGAGCTGGGAGATACGAGACAGGAGCTGCGTACCGTATGATACCTGTTATAATTTGGGTTTACGGGGAATCAATCGAGAATTGGGATGGCTAAAACGGAATCTTTATGTTATAATAAGCTACTTAACGTTTAAGGCCCCCTCTAGCTATTCTGTACTCTAGTTTTCTCATCGTCTGTTTCGATTCCATAATGGCTTAAAAATTTCCCCATCCAAGATCATCCCTTAGTCTCTCCTGCTCGACAAGTGCTTTATCAAGACTGAGATTACAGCGGATACCATTTCACAGCAACAACAAACACGTCTGAAAATGTAAGGTAGATCATCAACTGCCATTAATAAAATAGCCGGCCACGGCCCCATTACCAAAGTAAATTGCCCCTACATCAATTGGCCCTTAGTTGAAGAAGGTAGGTATATCCATCCATCCTATCTAGCCCCCGTCTAAGATCCATAACTAACAGGATCCGCTTGCCCGCCACACTTCCTCAACTTAGATATACAATCACAACCTTCATATCCTCATCCAATCCAATCTCCAATACAAAAAATACCCAACATCAGACCAACACCTGCAAATTCTCCGCCATCATTGGCACCAAGATCTGCGCCGCCCTCGCTGATTTGCCTGTCCGGCAGCTGCCCCGACCGCCTCAACTGTTCCGATCCGTATACATACCACTGCTAGGAGTCTTGGGTCCACCCAACGCAGAGCCGTTTATCGCATCTAGACCGGGTCGGCGATGGCAATTTGAGGTCCATGCTGCAATAAACCTGATATCTTCAATGTATGAGCCTCGCGGCATTGTCAGTAGTAATGGTGCAGAATGTGTCAGCTATATTAATTACTATCATAACTGACTAAGTTACCTTGATCTCTTAATGACTTTATCTTTGAAGCGGGTGATATTTATGCGACACACCACACAAATATTCACGCATAAACTTTTAAACTGTTACTACTGCTATGACACACTTTACGAGGTGGGCAGCGGGTCCAGCCCCCACACCTCACAGAGCTTGATCAACTCGCGGCTCTGGGCCAAATGTCCTAGCTCATACACTCCGTCATCATTCGGCTCAACGCCCTCCAGCTTCTCGCCCATGAACTTGATGCTGGGGTCAAACACAACCGGCTTGTCTGGCACGTTCCGCCTCAAGAAGACATCAACCAAGTCACGCATCTTCATCCCAACCCCCCCACGCACCGCAATGTTCACATCGGCCTTAAACCTGCTCCCTGCGGTATCAGGTCGCCTCGTCACCAGCATGGCGGTGCGAAACTGCGGCGACACCCCGCTGTTCTGGCTGAAGTTGTGCTGCAGGTTCCACCACACGTGGTACGCAATGTTGCGGGCCGGGCCTGGTGGCATGAAGTGCCGCCCCGCAAGGCCCTGCGCGAAGTAGCGCTGCTCATGCGACGACGTCTTCTCGTAAGCGTAGCCAATCCTACCAGCCTTGGCATCCATGTACTCGGGCTCGAGCGCGGCGTCGACGTTGTGCGTGCTGCTCTCCTGGGCGACGGTGAGGTCCCAGCGCGCAGACATTTCGAACGGTGCGTATGCCACGACATTGGGGGTGTCGAGAATGTTAATGTTTTCTTCCTCAACGACGAGGCCGAGCTCGTCTGTCAAGTACTACCACTTATGTGAGGCTCCTTTTTCGGTGAAAGAGTAAAATTGCGGGTTGCTGATTGGGCGAAGCTACCCCTGTCTAGCGCGCTTTCCGGTAAAAGAGTTACGGTAAAAGAGGAAATAGGGGTCTGTGGTCGTAGGGTGTTTCTATTGCCAAATACATAGGGTATCGGGTTTATATAGTTACAAATATGTTTTTATATGATCCTGTCCATGGTGTAGTGGTATGTCGTGAGTGTAGGTCTTGCATCGTCCCAGGTCGGTCTGGGCAAGAGCGGCACCTTCGAGCGGATCCACACCGGCTTTTGGGCGATGTGCTCAAGACAAAGGTCCAACTATTGAGTAATTACGAGCTTAAGACCATTGAGGAGCTTAAAAACCAGGCGCACAAGCTGAGGGCTGGGTGTGCACCAATTGAGGGCCTGGCCACGTACGATGGCTTCTGCTGTCTCCATGCGCAATGCGGCTACTGCACGCGGCATTTGCCCAAGATGAAAGAGCACGTAAGTTGTTCTCATAAAATCAAGACGGCAGAGCATAAGACAAGGCAATTGTGGAAAGAGTGTACGCTGCAGACATATTTTGTGGGGAAGGGCCGAATTGATTATTTTATTGTGGTTGATAAAAATAAAAATGAGGAAAAACTAAATATATTGGAATTATCAACACCATTGAAAGAAGAAGAGAAGGCGCTTTTCATAAAGCTAGAGGAGGACTACCAAGACGTCAAGGGAGATATTGAAGAGCAAGCCAGCATTGTCCATGACTTTGCGGATTCTAGGTCAGAGAGAGTCCCTTGGCTTGAGCGAGTGGAATTCCCATCGCACACGGCCAAGCTAAAGGACGAAGAGATCTGGAGCTCGTACAAGCTGCTACCAAAAAAAGAGGTCGATGGGGGTGCTGAAGGTGCTACAGATCCTAACCTAGTCCGCATCCTGGCTGCCGCCGAGGCTATGTTGAGAGATGCCTACAAGCTATGTAGTGATACTTCGCCAGACCGGAAGATGACGCAGCAGCGGGCCAATATTCTGAACGAATTCTATGCTGGGGCGTCAGGAAAAGCAGACGGGTTCCGGCATTTCAAGAACCCGTCGACTCTGGTCACGTACTTTACTACCATGAAGCAGCTCCTGGTATACTACTACCGCGTGGTGCATTGTGATGGCGGCCATTTCACACGGGCTAAGCCAGACCAAGTGCTGCCTGGGGATATCATCCGGCCGACGAAAACACAGACTCAAGCTATGGACGAGATAATGGCAGCCTTGGCTGTTGAGGATGAAGCAGAGGCTGAGCTGGCTCTCAAGCATGCAATTCGGCGACTATATCTAGCCATGATTTGCCACACGGTTGGCAGCGTGCCGTTCAAATCACCCGTCTTAAGTTTCTGCGCCATGTTGAGCAGGAAAGTCCGTGGGAAAGGCCGGGGATTGTGGGAGGAGCCGGGAAATTTCAACAGCCATCTGTCCGCTCTAACGTGGGTTGCCCAGCTGGTGATCTTTGACTATGCTTGCTTCCAGGAGCAGGATGATGAAGATCAAATTCCTGTCTTCCTTGCCAGAATGTGCAAGAAGTTCTTCCAGCAGCTAGCCGAGACACCATTTGGGCACATTTTGCAGTGGCGGCTCTATCTGTTTAAGGTTGGAAAGGCTGCAATTGCAAAGCACCAGGCTCGGTGGTCTCTGGATGGGCAGACCGTGGAATACCGTGGGGTAGAGCTACAGATGACGCAGATATCACATTTGATTCTGTCCGAGTACCAGAAAGCCCACTCCCTGCTTTGGGATGAGCTATTATTTGGGGGCAAGGGCCTGATTCCCATGGAATCGTGGAGGCTAAAGGATGACCTAGATATGGAGGAGTTTGGGGGGTCATGGCTCTCTCATCCCAGCAACTCCGAATTCCTCGATGGCGCTGAGCTTGCTCTCTTCAGACGGATCCAGGGAAATCCCCAGTTGCGGGCTATGTTCTTGACCACGGCTGCAGACGGAAGTGTGGCCTTGTGTCCGAAGGCTATGAAGATCTACGAGGCACATGCTCAGGACTTCCTAGGGTCAGGGTTGATACTCTGCCACGTCCCACCAGGCCCGCCACTACGAGCATCCGAGTTGCTGTCAGTGATGTGGCGTAATACTGCCCGGCAGCGCCATATGTTAATGTGGGAGAAGCTAGTTATGATATATGTCCAGTATCACAAAGGCCAGCAGCAGTCAGGTGTTTATAAGGACAACATTCGGTTCCTCCCAAAGGCAATTGGGGATTTGTTGCTCATGTACATCGCATATGTCATTCCCCTACGGCAGATGTTTCTACGGCAGCAGACTCCAGGTGCTCTCATTTCCCCATATCTCTGGTCAAAATTGGACGGGACGGTATGGGCTGACGAAACTCTCGCTGCTTGCTTGGCTAAGGCCTGTACTCGTGCGCAGGTTCCGCGGTTCAAGACGGCACGATGGCGACAGTTTGCAGCGTCGATAACCAAGGAGAAGTTTGCGGCCAAGGAGCGGGCCAATTTTGATGTAGAGGATACCGCAGGAGACGATATAGAGGACGAGCTGGATCTTGTTGCCCTGGCAGAGCTCAGCAACCACAGCTACCACACCTTCAACCATGCGTATGCTGGCACGACAACACTCACGATGAACACGCTGCTTCACCGTAGCTACCGAGCTTCAGAGAGCTGGCGTACGTTGTTCCGAATTGACCATATCCTTCAAGGAAAGCGGCCACGGGGCGCTTCTGAGACGCTCTCGCTGCGGATGCTTGATGCGTCCAAGCGGGGCCAGGTTCGAAGAAAGGGGGCGTATTCTAGGGCAGACTTAGAGGCGGTTGCTTGTAGGCTATATAATATGCCTGAGATGAAGCTTCGAATTCCGGGTCAGCGGGATGGTCTACTTGCCATGATGGGCCCTCACCCAGCCGAGCAGGTACTGCTGGTAATGGGAACAGGGTCTGGGAAGTCGCTGGTGTTCATGGTTGGGGCATGTGTCGCAGATGCTCGAACTACAATACTGGTTCTCCCTATGGTTGCTCTCCGTGGCGATATGTTGGACAGGTGCCGTCGAGTAGGCATGCAGCCTCTAATCTGGAGTATCGAGCGCAGGGATTCGGCGTCGCTGGTCATCATGTCAGCCGAGGCTGTCTGCACGGAGAGCTTTCTGGAGTATGCACATCTGCTTGTCAACCGTCAGCAGCTTGATCGGATAGTTATTGACGAATGTCATCTCACGATCACAGCTAGCGATTACCGTAAATGCATGTCACAGATTGGGTGGTATGTCCGGCAGGTCAAGACGCAGACGGTCTGGCTGACAGCTACTCTTCCGCCAACCATGCAGGATGACTTTATCGAGCACAACAAGCTAGTGCGTCCTAGGATCATCCGGGAGTCGACGAACCGGCCAAACATTAAGTACATGATCAGCCGACATACGGGGGCTACTACGCTGGTAGAGGTTGCAGCAAAGTTGGTGCAGACATACTGGCCCCGAAAGCAGATTTTCAATCACGCGCGGGACAAGATCATCATCTATTGCCAGAGGAGAGATGATGTTGGCAAGCTTGGGGAGATCCTCGGGTGCCCAACATATACCTCAAAGTCTGGTACTGAAGAAGAGAAGGCGGAGATTCTATCAGAGTGGCTTAGGAGGCCCGAGCAGCCAGTGATTGTGGCAACCAGCGCTCTTGGGATTGGATTTGACTACCCGTCTGTACGGTGGGTTGTCCACGTCGACGCACCTCAGAAGATGTCAGACTTCTCGCAAGAATCCGGACGAGCAGGGCGGGATGGCAGTAAGGCGTCCTCAATCATACTCCTGCGGTCGACGTGGGCGGCACAGACTAGCGGGTGTTTGTCTCCTGACCAAGAAGCCATGGACGTGTACCTCACGCAGCAGCACTGCAGCCGTGGGGTTCTCAGCCAGTTCCTAGACGCAGAAGCTGACTGGCGGTGGTGTATGGCCGGTGAAGAGGCGTGTCAGGTGTGTGTCACAGGGCATAAGGAAGCACGACCTCTGGATGTACAGTATCGGCTGAGGAAGGTGGAGCAGATTGAGTTTACTGGGCCTGCAGAGGTGCTGCGACAGGATCAGGTGCGCGATGAGGTGCTCGAGGGGTACGAGAGAGACCTTGAGGTAATGAGTGGGAGCTGTCTGTACTGCCGCGTTCAGGGGCGAGGGTTCAACCACAGTGGGAGCGAGTGCAGCCGGCGGTTCGAGTGGATCAGGGCAAAGACGGAGGCGTTGGTGGCGCAGAAGAAAGAGGGCAGGGAGTGGATCGAGCGGTATCTAGCATGCTGGAAGTGCTATCAGCCGCAGGAAATATGCCGGGCAGCAGATCCTGAGCATGAGGAGAGCGAGTGTCGGTTTCCTGACATGGTGATGGGGTTGTGCTACGGAGCGTACAACCGGGTAGGGGGTGGGAGGTGGTTGAGTAAGCACTTTGGGGTGCAGTTCTCAACACAGGTAGAGTATATGGTGTGGCTTGGGAGTAGGGGGTCGCTCGGGGGGAACGAATGCATCCAGGCAAACTGTGTGGTAGCTGTAGCATTAGGGGAGATGGGTGGGTAGGGGTCAACTAAGGGGTAAGTATGGACCCTAACCCTAACCCTAGAAAACCTAGTGAGAACAAAGTGTTTCTACAAGGCTAGCGACCCAATTTCCTTCTACACCTCTTGACTATTCCTATAAACAAATGGTTGTTAATAACCTCTTTTTCTAACTGTTCACTAGGTTCCTACAAATAACCAAGAGTATTTTATAAGGGTCTGGAAACAGTAGCTAGAGGGTGCTGTTAAAGGCAGCAGAGCCCCTACTCTAGCCACTCTGTCCCCCTAGACCCTTTTAAAAGTTAGAGAGTAGCAGTGGCCTCCCTACTCCTTTCAGGGTAGGGAGGACCTGACCCTAACCCTAACCCTACACCTTTTTACAGCTAAACCTGTTTGTTCTTAGGGTTAGCTGCTTTCTAGGAGCTAGGTGTAGTGTTGGGTAGTTAGAAAGAGGAGGAGAAGTGAGCAGAAGCTGTTGCTACTGCTTACAGTTACCTAGGGGCAAGAACGCCAGAAGTCCTTCTAAGGGAAAAGGGGGTTTCACTAAGTTGGCCCCCCTAACCTGGAACTACTTAGAACCTAACCGCTAGTGAGTTAGGAAAGGAGAGTTGGGTTTTAGTGAGTTAGGAAAGGAGAGTGAGTTAGGAAAGGAGAGTGAGTTAGGAAAGGAGAGTGAGTTAGGAAAGGAGAGTGAGTTAGGAAAGGAGAGTGAGTTAGGAAAGGAGAGTGAGTTAGGAAAGGAGAGTGAGTTAGGAAAGGAGAGTGAGTTAGGAAAGGAGAGTTGAGTTAGGAAAGGAGAGTGAGTTAGGAAAGGAGAGTGAGTTAGGAAAGGAGAGTGAGTTAGGAAAGGAGAGTGAGTTAGGAAAGGAGAGTTGAGTTTTAGTGAGTTAGGAAAGGAGAGTTGGGGGGTTAGAAGATGAGATTGGGTTGGTTAAATAAAATGGGTTAGGGTTAGGGTTAGGGTTAGGGTTAGGGTTAGGGTTAGGGTTAGGGTTAGGGTTAGGGTTAGGGTTAGGGTTAGGGTTAGGGTTAGGGTTAGGGTTAGGGTTAGGGTTAGGGTACTCTCTGCTCTACATG